>VBRH01000112.1:54228-72148 GCA_014578085.1 Cardamine resedifolia
TTTTTTTTTTTTTTTTGTGGGGACAGGTTTCTATTCTCCTTAAGTTGATAAGAGACACTGTAAAGAGAGATTTGGCTAAAGAAGATCGATCAGGAAGTGCGTATTACTGGTTTTTTTAACAATGCAAACGTCTCAGAAACATCACAGTGCGGCTGGACTGCACATGTTGTATCCTCAAGTCTACTGTTCATCTCAGTTTCAAGTGATAGATAAAAATGTTTTCTCTGATATCCCATCCAAAGAACAATTCTTCACTCTCGAATCGTCCACTGCTTCTGGTAGTCTTCCTTCGTATGACTCCCCTTCTGTGAGTATTACATCTACCCGGAGCCCGTTTTCTCCTCAGGGATCTCAGTCTTGCATCTCGGATTTCCATCCTTCCCCTGAAAACGTCTATGGATCTCCCTTGAGTGGGGCGTCTTCTTATGCCTATAACGAAGCTGGGGTCAAGAGTAAGATTCGGGAACTTGAGGTCTCTCTGCTGAGTGGTGATCCAAAAGTTGAAGAATACTCAGGTTTCAGCCCCGCTGCTGGGAAGTCGTGGAACTGGGATGAACTCTTGGCATTGACTCCACAGTTGGACTTGAAAGAGGTGTTGGTGGAGGCGGCTCGGGCGGTCGCTGATGGGGATTTCGCTACAGCGTGTGGATTCCTCGATGTCTTGGTACAGATGGTGTCGGTCTCAGGCAGTCCCATACAACGGCTAGGCGCGTATATGGCAGAAGGGCTTAGAGCGAGGCTTGAGGGGTCTGGGAGCAATATATACAGAGCCTTGAAATGCAATGAACCAACGGGAAGGGAACTGATGTCTTACATGGGCGCTCTATATGAAATCTGCCCCTACTGGAAATTCGCATACATGACTGCAAATGCTGCGATCTTGGAAGCAATGACTGGGGAAACCAGAATCCACATTATCGATTTCCAGATTGCACAGGGATCACAATACATGTTTCTCATTAACGAGCTTGCGAAACGCCCTGGTGGGCCGCCGTTGCTACGTGTGACGGGTGTGGATGATTCACAGTCCACCTATGCCCGTGGGGGAGGGCTCAGCTTGGTAGGTGAGAAGCTCTCAAAAATGGCGCAGTCATGTGGTGTCCCATTTGAGTTCCACGATGCCATCATGTCCGGGTGCAAAGTGCAGCGGGAACACCTCGGGGTTGAACCTGGCTTTGCTGTCGTTGTTAACTTCCCATATGTGTTGCACCACATGCCTGACGAAAGTGTAAGTGTTGAGAATCACAGAGACAGGCTGCTACATCTGATCAAGAGCCTCTCCCCGAAACTCGTGACACTAGTGGAGCAAGAATCAAACACAAACACCTCGCCTTTCCTGTCACGGTTTGTGGAGACACTGGATTACTACACAGCAATGTTTGAGTCAATAGATGCAGCAAGGCCACGGGATGATAAGCAGAGGATAAGCGCGGAGCAACACTGTGTGGCGAGAGACATAGTGAACATGATAGCATGCGAGGAGTCAGAGAGAGTGGAGAGACACGAGGTGCTAGGGAAATGGAGGGTCAGAATGACAATGGCTGGGTTCATGGGGTGGCCGATCAGCACAACAGCCGCGTTTGCAGCGAGTGAGATGCTGAAAAGTTATGACAAAAACTACAAACTGGGAAGTAATGAAGGAGCGCTCTATCTCTTCTGGAAGAGAAGACCAATGGCTACATGTTCAGCTTGGAAGCCAAATCCAAACCAGATTGAGTAGACATGATGATGGTGGTGGTGACTTGAGGGCCTCGAGTTAAGGCTGAAGAGCACAAACACACATCTGTCTCTGTAAATTTTTGAGGGTGTGTAAAGCTGTTTAAGTTTGTAACACAACCTAAGTCAATTAGTTAATAATATATATATGTATACAAATCAAACCTGGTGGTTGTTTTTTTCTCCTGTAAATTTTTTCTGTTATTGTGGATGCTACTAAATGAAATATAACCAAAGCATTGATTAGGTCTTTCTATAATCTTCTGTATATATCATATTGGTATGAGTCAACTGGCGGCTGACCAAAAGGTTTGTGTGGTAAAAAATGTATTAAGACCAAATCTACAGGTCGGATTGGGTTATGCTAAAGTCTTAAAAGGAGTTTCACCAACCCACAAAAACCATGGATTGAATAATTACAGGTCATGCCTACATTTTATTCTTTTACTTTGATAAGGTTCAAGCTTCCTTTATTGCTTTTAATAACTATATATATTATTGAGTATATGCATGCATTCAAGCTCAAGGAAAAAATTAAGAAAAATAACAATGGGAAATAAAATGATTGTTTGTCTATTCTTTATACACAGTTTGAAGATTTTATCCCTTTTGATTATTTACCTAATTTCTTTCCCAAATTTTTTTATTTACCCAATTGACTCCATATTATTATTCTCAAATCTCAAGTGTGTTTGATTTTTTTTTGTTGTTGTCTAGTTCTCTATTATTGTTTCATCTAATAAGTAATAACCAAACCGTAAGACTTGGAAGCAAAGAAGGCCAGGGAGTCATATTTATCTGGAAATAATTATTTCTGTATTAATAATTCAAAGAGAGATATTGAGTGACTTCCACTAATACAAAGAAAGCTTGGTTTGTGCAATATTTTGCGGTTAAGCTATTAATTGCTGAGGCAACACCTTTTCACCCTTTGCTTTCTTTCTTCCAAGTTTCAAACCTTTCTTTCTTACTTTTTCTATCAATCAAACTACAAAATTCTTTTGGATTAATACAACATTTAAATGTCGACATATCGATCTAATTTATTAAGCTATTTCTATTTGTTTCAAATTTATCATAATAGTTATCTGTTACCTACATTCATGTAACCTTATCAAAAACTAATAAAGACAAACGGATACAAGGGAATATGATTGTTAGTTTTATATACAGAAAAACAAAAAAAGAGGTTTTCACCAAACGAAATAGTTCAATGATTTAAATTATCTTTTCTCATATGATTAGTGTCTTTATATCTGTCATATGCTGCCTCTCCTTCCAACTTCCTTTGGATTATTCTCTTCTTCTATTGCTTACACATTTTTTTTGTTTATTTTAATTTCCATTTGAGGAAGAGAGAAAGCATATCCCCTGTTTTTTTTTGACTTTCACACCTTGACACTTTAACTATAGTATACATTAATGTTGGAACATGAAATATATGGAATCATGATGATCAACCATTACTAAAGGACAGTAATCCATAGTGAAAAAACAATCTTTGTAATTGAGAGTTAAATAAGAAAAATAATTTGAGAAAGAAAAAGTCAACAACTTGAAAGCATTATAGATTTGAAAGCATTAAGATAAGGGAGGATGAATATGAAATGAAAGTGAAAGAAGAAGAGGGAAGGGTTGGTTACTGTCAAGGGCTTGAAATAAGGACGGTTGCTTGAGAATGAGGAAAAAAATAGTTAGTAAATTTAACTCTTTCTCTCCCTCTCTCCTTTAACTTCAATTCCTTTAAGGAATGGTCTAAAAGTGTAAGTGTGTGTGTATATATTAAACGGCTCCATTTCTCTCCTTTGCATCATTCCTTTAACTGCTTAGACCAAAACTCATATCTGTTCTGTTCTGCTACAAAGAAGGAGAAGAAGAGTAAAAATGACTGCTGGAGAAAACCCTTTTGTATCTAATAACTCTTCTCTGCAAAACCAGCTTAAAGGTTACTTCTTTTCATTTTCTTGTTTTGTATTCATCAATCCTTCTGAGTTATTTGCTTAATGTTTTAGGCTGTTCTGTTTTGTTTTAATTCCTCTTTGTAGAAAAAGAGAAAAACCTTTTGGCTTCTAAAGCTGAAATTGAGGCTTTGAGAACTAATGAAGAGCTCAAAGACAGAGCCTTTAAGGAGGTAACATGATAATTACCATATGTATAACGAAATGGTCATCAACTCTGTTTGTGATGATCATCCAAGAACTTTAACTCAATCTTACCTACAAGTTTTCTTAACCAATGTTTTTCATATTCAAACTCACTTCTTGAGCTCTGCTGATGCTACTTGGTTGTGTGTTCAGCTTAAAGAAAACGTGAGGAAGTTGGAGGAGAGACTTGGAGCCTCTGAGAATTTTATTGTCCAAAAGGTGAGCTTTTTCTGAAAGACTATCATCCTTTCGAAGGAACTCATGACAAAACATTAGATATGATTCAAAATGATTATAGAATAAGCTAAGATTGGGACATGATGGTAGGAGGTGGAAATGAAGAAGCTGAAAGAAGAGAAGGAAGATGCATTGGCGGCTCAGGACGCTGCAGAAGAAGCACTAGGGAGGGTTTACACTCACCAACAGGACGACGATTCTCTTCCCCTCGAATCCATCATAGCTCCTCTTGAAGCTAAGATCAAGTTTCAAAAGCATCAGGTCTTGGCTATATCTATTTCAAACTTGTTTGTTCCCTTGATGTTCATGGTGTTTACACGCTGTTGTTTTACAGATTTCTGCGCTTCAAGAAGACAAGAAAGCGTTGGAACGGCTGACAAAATCAAAAGAATCGGCGCTTCTTGAAGCAGAGAGAATCTTGAGAAGTGCACTTGAACGTGCTTTGATCGTTGAGGAGGTCCAAAACCACAACTTTGAACTTCGAAGACAGATTGAGATCTGTCAGGAAGAGAACAAGTTTCTCGAGAAAATCAACCGCCAGAAAGTGTTAGAGATTGAGAAGCTCTCCCAAAGCATTGTAGAACTAGAGGAAGCAATCTTGGCAGGAGGAACAGCCGCCAATGCAGTCCGAGATTATCGCCGCCAAATATCCCAACTCAATGCAAGTTTCCTGTTTAGTTTCTTGATACTCCATTCTCACATACTCACATGGTATTTTCAATATGAACAGGAAGAGAAGAGAACGTTAGAGAGAGAGCTGGCCAGAGTCAAAGTGTCAGCAAGTAGAGTGGCCCTTGCCGTTGCTAACGAGTGGAAAGATGAGAATGATAGAGTCATGCCCGTCAAGCAATGGCTTGAAGAGAGAAGGCTTCTTCATGTAATAGTTTTCACTTAACACAACCAATTAATACACAGTGGCCTTATATGGGAAACCTGAGTGTTGAAATTTGTGTCTGTGTACAGGGAGAAATGCAAAAGTTGAAAGATAAACTTGCTGTATCCGAGAGAACTGCTAAGGCTGAATCACAGCTAAAGGTGATTGCTTATATTATTAATATTTTGTTGGTAAAAAAGTGTAATTTTTAATGAATCTAAGTAAAAACAATATAGGAGAGGTTGAAGCTGAGGTTAAAAACCATAGAAGATGGCTTGAAGGGCCCAGGCACGTTTTCAGTCTCTCCAACTACAAAGACTGAAAAGTCTGGCAAGATTTTAGGATTCTTGACGAGTGGTGGTGGATCAAAGAAAAGGTCTACTTCTCAGCTACGAGGCTCAGCTACAGGAAGAATCCATGCTCTGAGTCAGCCGATTCACATAGTTCCAGAGAGTGATGAAAAGAAGAATTCAAAGATAACAACCAATGGATTGACTGATCAGCATGAAGAAGATGGCACAAGGAAAACTGAGGAAGATGAAAATGTAGATTCTGACGATATGGTTTCAGGGTTTTTGTATGACAGGCTTCAGAAGGAAGTAATTGCTCTGAGGAAGATTTGTGAGAATAAAGAGGCTACTATAAATGCCAAAAATGAAGAAATCAAGGTAACATGCATCTTCCTGTTGTTGTTGTTGTTTCAGCTCTTGAACTATATAAAACCTTAGTTAAGATAAGATACCTCTGTTCTCAGATGTTGTTGAAGAAGGTGGATGCTCTAACGAAAGCCATTGAAATGGAGACAAAGAAGGCAAAGAGGGAAGCCGCAGCGAGGGAAAAAGAAAACGCATTGGCAATGTTGAATGAAGAGTCAAAACAATGTAGAAAGGCAAAATTACCGAGAAGGTTTGGTCATTGATTGTTTCTGTCTTTTGAGAAATAAATATAGACAGTCAAACATGGAGAAAAAGTTGATATTTATATTGTGTATGGTATGTTGTGCAGCCGCCTACCCAATCCACGTTGCCAGTAGAGGAAGAAGAAGCTTCTGGAAAATGAAAATACTAAAGAATATGGTCTAATGTAGGTTGTACTGTACATATGGAGTGATGGATGTATTATAAGAAAGTGAGACTAAAGCTCCAATTTAAGGGAGAAGAAATGTGTGTGTGAGTGTTATATGTGTTTTGGATTGCAAATCATGTTTTCAGATGATAAAACAAAACTCGTCTCTCTTCTCCTATCAGTTAGTTGAATGATTAGAAGTAAATCAGAATCTGCTAATCACAAAAAAAAAAAACATACAGATTCTCTCATACTAAGCCAAAGTTATTTTCATATATGTCTGCTCTCAATTTTTTGGTCTTGCCTTGGTTGTGCAGTTAACTCAACAGGCTTTGCATCTTGTATATAATCAGTTAACGGACCATATGTTCTCTGTAGTAGCGAAATGATCTGAGCATGAAGCAAAGACTAGTTTTATCTATCTTTTTACAGAAAATAAGAAGAGCATGAAGAAAAAAGACTATACATTACCAAGACTGTCTCTCTTTCTCTCAAGAAGGATCTATATAGAAATATTAATCCTAGGACTTATGTAGACTCTCTTTTTACATGGTGGTCTGTTGTAAGGTGATGTTGCCGGCTGTGTAGACACGTGAGCCATTGGAAGAGGAGCGTAGTCTTATACCTCTATGAATCTTGGAAGAGCATCGATACCGTTTAGGAACAGAGAGTGGTTTGATGAGACAAGCCTTGTCCAAGTCAGGAATTGCGTGGAGGTGAGAAGGAAGATCGATGGCGAATTGTCCCAACTCATTTGTCACAGCTTTGATCCATTTTGATCTCATCCTATATCCAGTTTGGCACTTGATGCCAATAGTAGCACCTGAATAAATGATTATGTGTTAGAAATCTTGTAGTATATAAAAGACGTGGGCCAATCCATTTATTGTCGATTGGTTTAATTTTAATACGTACCAGAGATAGGGGAGGAAGAGGAAGAGAGAAGAGATGCGGTGAGAAGGACGGAGGAGAGTTTGTGTTCACCGTAGCCAGCCATCTCCACCATCTCGTTTCTGCTCCATCTCTCCCTAACTGCTTCCCCAAAGGCCACCATTAATACCAAAGTCAAGCTCATCAACAAGAACCTCATCTCTAATTTTTAAATGTGTATGTGTGAATAACTACCAATTGGCTTAAGAAATGGAATAAGCAAGGATGTGTATATATATATATATATATATATACACAAAAAAAAAAAGAAGAAGAATGGATTGGTTGTCTAAGGTTAAGGATAATATACCTTAATCTGCCTTTTAATATAACAAAGCCTCTTCCTTATTTGACTTTTATCTTCTCTGGTCAAATTGCCTGACTCCTTAATTATATATCTCTTTACTAATCAAATTGCATACACAATGACAAGGAAATTCATATCAATTACTTGTTTGTCTAATCTTCCTTTTTTTTTTAAGTTAATTAACTTGATCAATGTTTGGTCAAAGATCAGTATGGTCTGGTCTTTGAGCCTATTTCTATCTATTGATGAGACAACTATGTTTTTTTTTAAATATGTTTCAAAGTCTAACCTACATTTGGAGGGATGGGTCATAATTCACAAATAATCAAGCCTGCCCCAACTGTTTTTCTTTTCTTCTAGACATTTGTTATTGCTTTTGAACAAAGACAAAGAGGCAATATCATTTTTTTTCCCCCTTTCTTGGGAGAGTTTTTGTGTGGTTGGTTATCAGTTCTCTCTCTAACGAAAATAGTAATACAAAAGTGTTTTTATTTGTATGATGTGTCTATGATGACATGTCAATATTATAATTTAAATTTATTGTGTTTGCTCTATTATAACTATAAAATAGTATTGACCCGTCATCATAGACAAAACAGTTTTCACATAATTAAATTAAAAATGTATTAGAATTTTTACTACTTGTAGCTAATTATAATTAAAATTTTCCTTTAAATTGTCTTATTGTTGTATTTAAATTTGACTTTTTTTTTGTTGATGTGTCAATGCAATATTTAAAGGTTGTTTAATTGCATCACATTAGCTTTAAATATTTATTACAAAATATAAGTAACCTATAACTATTGATAAAATAATAAAAAGAAAAGATATCCATATCTACACATAAAAAAAATACATTTAATAGGTTTCAACCAAATCTTACTTAATTTAATTTAATTTCAATTCCACAACTACAATATAACCTTTATAAATTAATATCTTGATAAACCAATACATTTTTCTTGTTCTAACTGATTTATTGACCAGTTAAAGACCTATATAAATTGATAACTCTTTAAAGTCATAAAATATTAGAATCCGGATATTATTAATTTATAAAATATTTACATAGAAAATTTAATAATAAGTATGATTTGTTAAATAGTTTTAAAGTTTTTACATAAAAACATTTTTAGAAAGTAAAAAAAAAAAAAGAAACAAATATTACTCACGTGGAATAACGAAGCAAGGGGTTTAGTTGAACAACAAACAATACATTTCTCCTTTCTTCTCAACCATTCCATCCCATTTCCCTTGTCTCTCAAATGTTAGTGTTGTTGTTAGTATCTTTTTGTTCTATCAATAGATAATAAAAAAATGTATTATATTCCATTCCATTTTAAAACAATTATATCCCCTATTTTCTTCTTCTTCTTCTTGTGGTAAATACGTTTCGGGTTAAATTGTCACCAAGATCTGAACAACTTGTTTAGCGTGATGTATAACTTAGTAGATGAATCACTTATATCAGTAACTATAGTTGACGTGAATTATATAGCCCTACGTACGTAGTTGTTTTGCCTTTTGGTTTCATAATAAGTGAGGACTTTGACCATAAGAATGTGTGTGAAGTGAAGTTTACAAAGTACCTTAACAAATCCTCCACGTTGACACTCTTAGTTTTTAATAAAGAATAACTTTCTTTATTAATGTTTAAAAAATCTCTCAAAACTAAACAATCAAAAGCTCTTAATGTTCTTGTTATAATTGTCACAACTCAACAATTATATTTATAGTGTTAGCACACCTTTGCTAATTCTATTCTTATTCCTATTATTATTAGAACTAGATAACTCCTAATTCTATTAGAAATACATTAAGCCTATTTTATCCTAACCTCCTTGTTAGAGATATCTTGGGCTTTAAGCTAATGATTGAAGCTTACCCAACATTCTCCCTCGTAAGCTTCAACTTGTTCTTGTACATGTCTTGAACTCCTATCAAGCTTCTCATCTCACTAAATTCAATCCTTGCCAAAACTTTAGTTAAGATATCCGCCTTTTGTTCAACTCTGATTTCCGGCAGGCCATGAACCATCTCTTGTTGGGACATAGCTTTGATTGCTTCTCATATCCCTTTTGGAGAATCTTGTTCGCCTACTTGCAAGATAAGAGTCTCCGAGATGGATTGAAACAACAATCCTATTGCGATATCATTCTTGTTGGAATCTGTTGAACCGGGTTCAATCGTTTCCCACATCTTATGGATTCGCAATAACACTTTCATCCTCATGGCTCATACCGTATAATTCATAGAGTTCAGCATGGGACATTGGATAGAACTAGGAATCACATCCTTCGAGCGAGAAGGAGGTTCGTCGTCTGCCATAGCTCGGTTCCGACGTTCGTAATATCTTCGTGACGTCTCGTCAAAGCTTCGTGATCGATTATCCTTAAACTCTGATACCAATTAAAGTAACTTAAACACTCTTAACTTTTAATAAAAAATAACTCTCTTTATTAATGTTTAGAAAATCTCTCAAAACTAAACAATCAAAAGCTCTTAATGTTCTTGTTATAATTGTCACAACTCAACAATTATATTTATAGTGTTATCACACCTTTGCTAATCCTATTCTTTTTCCTATTATTATTAGAGCTAGGGAACTCCTAATTCTATTCCTAATTCTATTAGGAATACCTTAAGCTTATCTTATCCTAACCTCTTTGTTAGAGATATCTTGGACTTTAAGCTAATGATTGAAGCTTACCCAACACAGCTTTTAGACATATATATCCACAACTTACACTAGAATTATAGAAAGGTTAATCCATACAAAATATTTCCATCAACGCTCACTATGACTCTTAATTACTCACTTCAAAAACAATATATATGTTTATAATAAGAAACCAGGTACACAGTTTGCTGATATGTTGAACGAACGAAAATTCCCAAAATGACTACCAATTCTTCAAATTTGGAGAAAGACCTGTCGGATTTTCTAATAATAACCTTTTGTTATATTCATCTTATGAAACTGATCATATTTCTAATAAATACTTTAATGTATATAGATGTTCTTATTTTAGGTTTCATAGGGTCGAGATTTTAATGTTTTTGCGTTTACCAACAAAAGAAACAAAATTGAAAACAGAACAAGAAGAGGGTTGTCTAAAAATAGAAGAATGGATAAAGGAAGACCTTAGAGTGACAAAAGACATGAGCGCAAAACATGGCGACCCTCTGCTTCATTATTTGGAAGACGAAGATCCAAAAATATCAACATCAAACTCAAACACCTTCTCTCTCTTTGCTTCATTACGTAAAATTTTGCATTGAGAGGATTAATGGCGAAGATCAGAACGGATGCTCCGGTGATGCCTCCGGAGACTCCTCGGAGCAGTGAGGTTGGAGAGATTGACACGCGTGCTCCTTTCCAATCCGTTAGAGACGCCGTAAGTTTATTCCGTCAAGTTAGCTTTTCAAAGAAGCAACCACCGCGTCTCTCCTCCTCCTCCTCCTCTCAGGTATTCTTCCTCTTTCGCTCTTTCTCTCATTCCCATTATCATTATGCATTTCTCTAAACATATCTCTTTTTCTTCTTTAAGGATGCAACGGATGTGTCTGATAAGGAGACACGACTTCTGTTCGCCGAACAAGAAATGGAAAGAGTCAAGCTTTGTCTTGATGGCTCTGTTGCAGCTAAAGCACGAGCTCTCTCCGATCTCGACTCTGCTCAACGAAAAGCCGCTGATTTAAGAGAAAACCTAGAATCCACCAAACTATCAAAGAAATGTGCCATCTTGACCAAACGTACGATGAACCAACGGTTAGAGCAACTCCAATCTGAAAACCAAGAAACAGAGAGCGCAAGAGAGGATTACATTTTAGTCACCGCAGAGCTATTCATGGCGAAGCAAGAGCTCGCGGAATTAAAACAACAGTTCAACATCTCCGTGGAAGAAAGGCTAGCTGAGCTTCAAAGAGCAGAGGAAGCAGAGTGTGCATCAATGGATAACTCCAATAAGATCAAAGACATGTCACATGAGATAGTGGTGATGCGTGATGCTGCTGAGCGATTCAGATCCGATACTTGTAGGAAAAAAGAGGAAGAGGAAAAGATTAACGAAGAGAGCAATGCTGCGAGAGAAACTTACACGGCTATGAAACGAGAAGCAGAGCAAAGGCTGGAGGATTTGAGGCGAGACTGTGACCCTGAGCTGAGGAAAGATATTGATGAGTTAATGGAGCTATCTGCGGCCAACGAGGGTTTACAGGAAGAGATTAAACTAGCTCGTGAACTCAAAGAGGCGAAGAGTGCGATGGAAGAGATTTATGATGAAGAAAGTTCATACAGAAGCTTGGTGGGCTCACTCACTGTGGAATTAGATGGAGTGCAGAGAGAGAACAGAGAGTTGAAGGGAAAAGAAAAGGAGAGACAAGAAGTTGAAGAAGGAGAATGGGTAGAAGCAAGTCGTAAAGTTGACGAAATCATACGAGAAGCAGAGAAAACAAGAAAAGATGCAGAAGAGATGAGGAGACACGTGGATGAAATCAGGCGAGAAGCAGCAGCAACACATACATTGATGGGTGAAGCAGTGAAACAGCTCGCGATAGTTGGAAAAGCGGTGGAGAAAGCGAAAACGGCAGAGAAAAGAGCTGTGGAAGACATGAAAGTTCTTACTGAGAAGAAAGAGAGTCTAACGCATGATGAGCCTGATAAGAAGATTAGAATATCATTAAAAGAGTACGAGGATTTGAGAGGTAAGCATGAAGAATCGGAGAGAATGGTCCAGCTTAAAGCGAAAACGGTTGCTGCTCAACTGGAAGAGATCAATGAGAGCAGAATAGAAGGCGAGAGAATGTTGGAGGAAAAGATGAAAGAAATGGAGGAGTTACAAGCGGCGATTGATGGTGCGTTGAGAAAAGCAGAGATTGCAGAGGAAGCACACTCTATTGTTGATGCAGAACTTAGAAAATGGAAACCAGAAGAATTGTAGCAAAAGATCGATGGATCGATGTTTTTAGGTGATTAGGGAACTACTAGAATGTCCATACTAATATATCCTTGTTGAGAGATTGATGATTATTTAGATTTCTCATTTTCACAGTAAATACATCAACTATCAGTAGCCTTTGTTTGAAAATGACATGAAAGTAATTTGAAGTATCCATCTTTGTCCAATGACTTGAGCTGTCTGCTAGCGGGTCTCGGTCTGTTTATATTCGTCTAAATCGAAAACCACAGCGATTTTTTTTGCTCTTCATCAATGAAGAAACTCCCAGCTTCTTCATCGAACTGAAAAACCGGTGAGTGGTTTCTTTCATATCCACTGACAAAATTGCTCCAGGACACTGAAGTGGGCTCTATCTGGGGTGAGCAGGGTCTTAGGCGGCATATATAAAATGGGCTTTTGTGGCCCATTTAGACAAACACATTAGGCGATATTAAGTATGATGACGACAGTACAACAAGTAAAGTCGATATAGGTTCTTCTACATTTGCGTTGCACACCTTTCTTCTTCCTTGATCAACTTATCAATGGCGGATCTGAAATCAACGTTCCTCGAAGTTTACTCTGTTCTCAAGTCTGACTTGATTCAAGATCCGGCCTTTGAATCCACTGACGACTCTCGTCAATGGCTTGAACGGGTACTCCCTCGATTCATTCCCATTTTCAATTTAACTCAGATCTTTTGAATCAATTTGTTTCTGCTGATTCGGGTCTCTCTATGCAGATGCTTGACTACAATGTATGCGGCGGTGAGAAGATCCTCACTCGGACATTACATTAGTACCTAATCACTTACAATCAACCACTTATGTGTTGTGTTCTGCAGGGAAGCTTAATCGTGGTCTCTCCGTTGTTGATGGCTACAAGCTGTTGAAGCAAGGCCAAGACTTGACTGATAAAGAGACTTTTCTCTCATGTGTTCTCGGTTGGTGCATTGAATGGGTAATTCCTCTTTTTTACTTCTCTGACTCTCTTACTCTTTGTCTTTCTTCTCAAAAAGCTCTTTTTTGATAATTGCATTGCAGCTTCAAGCTTATTTCCTTGTTCTTGATGACATCATGGACAACTCTGTCACACGCCGTGGCCAGCCTTGTTGGTATAGAAAGCCACAGGTTGGTATGGTCGCCATTAACGATGGTATTTTGCTTCGCAATCATATCCACAGGATTCTCAAAAAGCACTTCCGTGGAATGCCTTACTATGTTGACCTCATTGATTTGTTTAATGAGGTAATCTCTTTGAGTGTTTTAACTTTCAAGTTTTCACAATTTATCTCAACTCTATTCTTTTACATTGTTTTGTAGGTAGAGTTTCAAACAGCTTGTGGCCAGATGATTGATCAAATCACTACTTTTGTTGGAGAAAAAGATTTGTCCAAGTACTCCTTGCAAATGTGAGAGATATCATCTCTTCTTATAAATGATGCAGCGAAATAGCATTGCATGTTCTGACTGATGATTATAGTTTTATGAAACTTGCAGCCATCGGCGTATTGTCCAGTACAAAACAGCTTATTACTCATTTTATCTTCCTGTGAGTATAGATTTTGAATCCTTCTCTCTCTTTATAGAGTTACACATAGGTTCAGAGGCTGCAACATAATTGTATTGTTTGACCGATTAAATTTTTCTGAAGTGATATGATCTGTTAAACAGTTGCTAGTCATTTACATTGATACATTTTAAGATTTAACAAATATTTTAAGTCTGTTGTGAAAAGAGGTCCTTATTCGTTCTTGTACTCAGGTTGCTTGCGCATTGCTTATGGCGGGTGAAAATTTGGAAAACCATACTGATGTGAAAAGTGTCCTTGTTGACATGGGAATTTACTTTCAAGTACAGGTACCTAGTTAGCTACTAATACATTTATATATTGGCCGTATGAAAGGATCCATGAGAGCAATATTAACAAGTTGACAACTTTTCTTTAACATAGGATGATTATCTGGATTGTTTTGCTGATCCCGAGACACTTGGCAAGGTGAAAAATTATGTGGGTGATCTTATTGTATTTGGTGCTTATCTGATGGGGTATGCGTTGTATAACGCAGATAGGGACAGACATAGAAGATTTCAAATGCTCCTGGTTGGTGGTTAAGGCATTGGAACGCTGCAGTGAAGAACAAACTAAGATACTATACGTGAGAATCAGTTTCTTTCTCATGCGCACGAGGATAATTTTCTGCATAAGATCTGTATCCTGTTTTGAAGCAGGTACAACATGTGTACTGGACTGAATAAATTTTTAATGTTTCAGGAGAACTATGGTAAACCTGAACCATCAAACATTGCTAAGGTGAAAGCTCTCTACAACGAGCTTGATCTTGAGGTTTGGCACTAAGCTTTAACTCAGACCTTTTGTTAGTCAAGCAGAGTAGAAAAAGAGAATGTTATTATTCCTTATGCAAGTAGAGGACACAGAGATATGATTTAATATGTAACATAATTTGCATTTGATCTTGATTTTTCTAAAGGGAGCGTTCATGGAATATGAGAAGGAAACCTATGAGAAGCTGACAAAGTTGATCGAAGCACACCAAAGTAAAGCAATTCAAGCAGTGCTAAAATCTTTTTTGGCTAAGATCTACAAGAGGCAGAAGTAGAGACATACTCTGGCCTCTCTCCGTTTTAATCTTCTGAGATCTATGTATTGTTTCATGACTTCTTTAGCCCTTTGATCTTTTGTTCACTTCCAACAATTGAAATTTGAGATTCTAGTTGATGCTAATAAATCGTCTATGTTTCTTTAAATTTTTGAATAGAAAAATGTGCAATCAGTGAATCATTGATACTTGCTAATGTGGCAAAACTTTGGGTACATGAAGGTGCGGTAGAAATTTAGAAAAAAACATATTCTTCAGGGCAATCCCTAAGATTCTGTAAAAGAATGCAGAAAAACTTATATTCTGAGATTTAACAGGAGGCTGTTGTAGCTACATCACCCTGCTAAATCGAAACAGAATTCGAAGTAATCTGGTCCCATGTTAAAGAAGGTACCATTGTTGGAGAAGAAGAATCTTCAGGAACAGGTGACAAAAGACTCCAGGAAGGAAGCACTGAAGAAGTTAAGATAGACATACGAGAAGATTAATGAAAGTGTAAATCTTTAGTGATGATCACAATCTCTTTGGCAGCTGATTTGACTCTCATCGTACACACTACATTGACAACAAATGTATTGAAGTTGTAGTGGAGGCCGGAAACTAGGGAGAGAAGAGAGATACTATTTTTTTAACACAGCCAAAAAAGATACTTCAGAGATAACGCTGGCTCTGCTTTTCAGTATATATATATACTCAAGCTCAACAAAGTGATTCTAAATACAATATAGTAAATCAGACCCTCTATATTCATGTAATTTCTCCATCCTATATCTTATATATCGCTTGTAAAAGTAACACTGATAATGCACAACATTACATTGTAAGAGCCCAGAACACTACTCCAATGCAAATGTGGTAGATAGACCACCTTGCCATTGGCTCATTACTTGAAGATAAGTCTTTATCTGTAACGCCAACAAGAAATCTACAGTCCCCAACTGAAGGATCTAGGAAGGTGACCATGCCAAGTCCATCAAAGTCGCAGCTCTTTTCATTTTGCATCTGCATCTGATAGTAACTGTTGAAAGCGTATGAGATATTCTCCTTTTCACCAAGCTGGCTACACGAGCCCCCGTCGTTGAGCGTTGTGCAATCTGCTTCACTGCAAGCAAGCCTCAAGTGGTCTCCAACTTGGGTCATGTCCCTAGATGGGTGAGCCACACACCACCTGGAAGGAAGGTACTGCACATTCTTCGCATTCTTGAGTCCTCTGTTGCCTAGTCCTAAGTTAAGACGATACTTGGCCTGTCCATCGAAAGAGAAGATTCCCCAGTGCCTCTCAAAGTTACCAGGCATTGTGCTTTTCGCTCCTTCGTCCAGCAAACCGAAAAGATAGACATCCGTAGGCGGAGAGCCTGGCCTGAGAGGTGTTCCTTTGTTGCTCAACACATGATTAATAAGCCCTTGATTGAAAACCCGAGCAGCTGTGAGGTTAGCACCAACTGCTCCATCTGTAGGCCAACCAATCTCACCAATAACTATAGGTATTTGACCATATCCAAGCTTGGTAAGAGCAGCAACAAGAGTGTCAAAGTTCCCATCAAATGCATTATAGTAAGTATTAGCCCCATCTATAACCGGATGACTACTTCCCTCAAAAAAGGCATAGTCTTGTGGGAAATCCGAGTTTCCATAAAGACTAAGGAAAGGATAGATATTGACAACAAAAGGAGAGCCATTGGAGTTGAGAAATGAAACCAATTGAGTCATAATCTGTGTAAGCTCAGGCCGGAACATACCCTGAGAAGGAACATTAGACTCATACGCATCTGCATTGCAAGGAACCACCAGCTTAACATAGCTAGCTAGATTTGCCTTAGCCAAAGATTGTTGCAGGTTAGCCAAAGCTGGCACTACATAGTTCTGAAACTGACCACCGTAACTCGTCAGAAACGGCTCATTCCCTACTGCAATGTACCTGATATCAGCGCCGCCTTTGCCGATGAAGCGAGAGAGATTTTGTTGCACAAACAAATCAGAACTGAAAGTGGAGAGCATCTCGTTAGGTATACCCATCATTACTTGGATTCCAGTACCCATTAGAGCTCGAAGCGCATCTGGATTCGAATCGAAAAGCTTCACCTTTGTAATCTTGTTTGCCTTGAGGAGATCCACCACCGTTGAAGGTCTCATCTTGTGAAACGACACCGTTCCCCAGTTCACGCCGATTGTTGACTCAACCTCATGGGAGACGAGGAGAAGAGAGAGGGTAAAGAGAGCTACACCGACACCGCTTTCCATCTTTGTTACTGAGAGAGCTCAGTGTTCTGACCAAGATAGCAATTTTCAAAGGTTTCAGCTTTTTTTTCTTTTCTTTTTTTCTTGTAAGAGACTGCGCGCTGTCTTCTTTCCAAATAAACGTCACGCTGTGCGGTTACGAAATCAAAAAACGACAGAAATTTTGAAATCAGCGACAATACAGGTTGATGCATCGCTGGATTTGCTGGAAAAACAAACCGTCCTTCTCCGTTATTATAGAAGAATCAGATTCTCTTCTCGTTATCGTCTCTTCGTCTTCATCGGGGAGAAGAAAGGGATTCGATTTTCCTCAACCTGCGGATTTTGATTCTTCCATTTCAATGTCTTATGCTTATCTCTTCAAGTACATCATCATCGGCGATACTGGTAACTCATTTCTGCTTCTCCTTTCTTGTTTTTAGCAATCGATTAGGAATTGAGATGAATCAGATAATAAAACCTAATTATGTTTCGTTGTCAAAAGTAAAGAAGCAATTGATCTGAATCTAATTTCATTAGGAATTGAGCTGAACAAGAATTCAGGGATTGTGATGATGTTTGATTGTGTTGTATTGATTATGATTTTTAGGAGTTGGAAAATCATGCCTTCTGCTTCAGTTCACCGATAAGAGATTTCAACCGGTGCATGATCTCACCATTGGTGTTGAATTTGGGGCTAGGATGATCACCATCGACAACAAACCTATCAAACTCCAGATCTGGGATACGGTCTCTTTCTCCTTACTTCTTTAATTTTTTTTCACGATCAATCTCTATCTCGTTTTCATGAAGATACTCCCAATCTTTGATCATGGAATTGTCTATTTTTCAGTTTCATAGCCTATATAC
>VBRH01000112.1:80656-108339 GCA_014578085.1 Cardamine resedifolia
GACATAGGTAAAGGTTAACCTTGAGAAACGAGCTAAATTACATACAAGGATAAATACAATATCCTAATTACTAATTTATATTTGGTTTTAAAATTCGTACTGGTTCAATTTATTTGGTATTTTTTTCTACGGTCAAGTCACTTGACTCAAGTGACTTTGGAAATTTTGTTAATTTTTGGTTAAATTTTGGTTAAATTTGGTTACTAATATTTTTATTTTATTTTTGTTTGGTTTTTTTTTGTTTGGCAACGATTGATAAGCAGCAATGTCGACAGCAGATATTTATATATACTACTACTTTTTACTGAGCCGTAACTCTCCCCCAAGTCATGAGTCATGACAAATTCACAATTCCAACCGCCTTTAGCGTGTTCTTGAGGAAATGATCCTCCCACGCCTCTTTTGAATCCGTGCTTCTTCTCCGATCCAAATCCAACCCTCAGATTAATTTCATTCCACTCTTTTCTTCTCTAATCACCACGATTACTTGATTTTCCGGTTGCTTTTTTTTTTTGTTTTCCCCTGAAATTTTTGCTTTGCAGAGAATCTGAAGATGTTGGAAGATCAGGTAGCTTATTTGTTACAACGTTACTTGGGGAACTACGTTAGAGGATTGAATAAGGAAGCTCTTAAGATCAGTGTCTGGCAAGGTTAGATGGTTTTTCTATTTTCTCCTTGAATTTTGTGTTACAAGTTCAACTTTGATATTCTGTTGCGAATTTGAGTTGTAAACGAATGTGAGAATTGGTCAGATTTTATGTGCTTGAAGAGCTTCACTTGGATTTTAGTTTTATGGCTTTCCAGTTATATTCGTGTAGCTATTAAACTGCTAAGTCAATGGGTCACACTTCTGGAATTTGGCAGGCGAGTGTGAGTAAAATTCAGGGTTTTAGTGTTTTTCCTGCATCTCATGGGTGTTTAGTTGTTTTAGACTCTTCAATTTCTCGTGTGTCAGAAATGATTCAATTGATGGAGAATGTCGCTTGCTTGCAGGCTTTATAGATAGCTTTATTCTATGGTTTATTTTGGTTTATGCTGATTGTTCACTTCATAATTGCTTTAGTTGATTCTCACAGTCGCAGCTAATAACAGTTCGACTGAATAAAAAGAAGGAATTAGCATATCCCTGTAAATGAAATTGCTCTTAGTTTTTTCATTTGTTAATGTAGAGCTCTTGGTTTTACTTGATTTTGCAGGAGATGTAGAGCTGAAAAATATGCAACTAAAACCAGAAGCACTTAATGCTTTGAAATTACCTGTGAGGGTTAAAGCTGGATTTCTTGGATCAGTAAAACTCAAGGTGTGTTGTGTTTTTTTTTTTTTTTTTTTTGTCTAAACTCAAGGTGGATTTCTTACGTAATATCATACATTATTTATTGTTTTTAGGAGTATAGATTTCTACACTCAGATAGACCCATTTATTGATACATTTCAAAATCATCACTTTAGGTACCATGGACCAGGCTTGGACAGGAACCTGTAGTGGTTTATCTTGACCGAATTTTTGTATTAGCCGAACCCGCAACTAATGTCGAAGGACTTAGTGAGGATTCTATCCAGGAGGCAAAAAAAAATCTAATACGGGTGAGATAGGTTACTCATATTATGATCATATTCCATTGTCTAATTTGAGCCATTAAATCAAATGTCTGTTTGTTGTAAACAGGATATGGAAACGAAACTAGTAGAAAGAGCTCGTCGACTACAGACAGAAATGGTGTGGCTAGTGCTACTCGCTCGTAGTAGATAATGTTAGGAGAAATATTGTAATAAACTAACAACCATATTTTCTTTTTCTCTTCAAAGAACAAATCATGGATGGGATCATTGATCAATACAGTCATTGGAAACTTGAAGCTGTCAATATCAAATATTCACATAAGATACGAGGATCTAGAGAGGTAACTAGATTATAACAGAAGCTTTTTTTCTTGTTCTTGATTGTCTACCTATTTATATGATTAACAGCTTATGTTATAAGTGCAGCAATCCCGGCCATCCGTTCTCAGCTGGTGTTACGCTAGAGAAACTCTCAGCTGTAACCATTGATGAGAGTGGAAAGGAGACTTTTATTACTGGTGGGACTCTGGAGTCCATCCAAAAGGTATAGATTTGTTCATCAACACCTGGCTGGGACAAGCTTTTCTCATCTTGTGGATTACAGTGTATTTAAGGTCCCTCAGTTTCTTAGTTTTGTTTTTATGTTAAGATCTCTTGCACTTCTGCTTGCTTGTTGGCAAGTAGCTTGGTAGTTTATTATTGTAATGTAGTTCAATAAGTTAAGTTTATGTGGGGATAGTAAGAAGCACCCAAAGAAGATTGACTTGGGCTACTCTCCAGAAGGGTTAGTGTTATGTAGCTGATCTTTGTGTGGAATCAATATCTGGAATGACTGCATTGGGAAAGGAGTACCCATGTTAAGAAACAAAACCAAGTGTACTTTACATTTATGTTTTCTTGCTATAATTATGTTTGCTTTTGCCTTCTTTTTTCTTTTGCAGTCTGTTGAACTTGATCGGCTTGCATTCTATCTCGATTCTGACATGTCTCCGTGGCATATTGACAAACCATGGGAGGATTTAATTCCTTTTGAGTGGGACCAGGTATTGACAAGCAAAGTCATGTATATAGTGGAAACATAATTCATCATTTCTGCTGTCTCTAACCCAAAAATCTAACTTTCGGTGCATGCAAATTTCTAGATTTTTAGATTTGGCACAAAGGATGGTAAGCCAGCTGGCTACCTCATGAGAAAGCATTTCTATATTCTGCAACCTGTCTCAGGAAATGCGAAGTACTCTAAGTCTCAAGCAAATGAATCTTCCAATACTGTTCAACCTTTGCAGAAGGCATATGTAAACTTAGACGATGTGACACTTTGTTTATCAAAGGTAAAACAAAACATTTGAGGCTTCTACTCTTGTCTATATTTGGCTGTCTCTGGTGGTCTTGATTGTGTTTTTTTTTTTTGTTGGTTTTCAGGGAGGATACAGGGATGTTATGAAACTTGCTGATAATTTTGCTGCGTTTAATCAGCGTTTGAAATATGCACATTACCGTCCATCTGTTCCAGTGAAAATCGACGCGAAATCTTGGTGGAAATATGCTTACAGAGTTGTTTCAGAACAAATTAAAATAGCAAGGTATCTAAACGTAAATCTTTATCTATGTATTTTGATTGATGCCGGCTTTTTGCGTAACTTGCATTGGTTGTGGAAACCGCTTCCTTACGGTTCCTTACATCAGGTTATGTGTACATTTTCTGAGATTGTTTCCTTTATGACAGCGGGAGAATGTCATGGGAGCACGTTTTAAAGTACACTAGTCTACGCAAGAGATACATCACGCTTTATGCATCATTGCTGAAATCTGATATCAGTAGGACAGTTGTTGATGATGATGAAGAAATCGAGGCCCTTGATCGGGAACTTGATACCGAAGTCATTTTGCAATGGAGGTAAGCTATACTACTTCTTAAATAATAGTAATTTTTAGTTACATCCTAGCATATCAATTAGTTTTCTCAAACGTTTTTTCTTGCGTAGTTCTATGAAATTTCATGAGAACTGTTTCTTTTTGCTATCTGTTAGCCTCCATGACGTTTCTCTGTTTTCCTAATATCTGTCATACGACATGAGTTCTGCTTCCTTATGATGTAGAAATAAGGATTGCAAATAATTTCTAATTATGGCTGATTTCATTGTATTTGTATAAAGGATGTTGGCGCACAAGTTTGTTGAGAGGTCGGTACAAGCAGAAAATTACTCGAAGAAGCAACAGGCTAAAAGTTCATGGTGGCCGTTTGGAGGGTGAATGCTCTTCTGGTTCCTTCCAATTCCTAACTCCTTTTCCCAAAATTTCTTCTTAAGCATCGTGTATGTATGCCTCCAGGAAGAGTCAAGTGTCTGAAGGTGAAGGAGAATCGGTTCAATTCACAGATGAAGATTGGGAACGGTTAAATAAAGTCATAGGGTACAAAGAAGGTGATGAGCAATCAATTATCAACAATGCAAAACCTGATGCTCTCCATACTTTCTTGGAGGTACAGATGAGGCGTAGTGCTTCAAAACTTTATGATGGGGAGAAGGAATGCCTTGCTGAATTATCATGTGAAGGTCTTAATTGCTCCATTAAGCTTTTCCCAGAAACAAAGATCGCTGACATTAAATTGGGGAGATATCGCTTGTCATCGCCAAGTGGTTTACTTGCTGAGGTTTGTTACATGGAATTCATTTTACTGGCTGTAAAACATTGTCAGTGGTATCTTAAACTCTTAAAAATATCTCTCTTCCTGCAGAGTGCGCCTGCCTCTCACTCTGTACTTGCTGTCTTCTGTTACAAGCCTTTTGATGCTAAAGTCGACTGGAGTCTTGTTGCAAAAGCTTCTCCATGTTATATGACTGTACGTAACCTCTGAGGCAAATTTCTTTAAGCAGTTATTTTTTCTTTTTCTTTTATGTGGCTGATTGTGTCGCCATCTGCAGTATCTAAAGGATTCCATTGATGGAATTGTCAACTTCTTCGAAAGCAGTACTGCTGTGAGCCAGACAATAGCTTTGGAGACTGCAGCTGCTGTACAGGTGTGTCCTTTATGTGCTATGGTGTGAAAATTTGGCAAACACAAGTGCATATTAGGGTTATAAAGCCTGTTAACTATCTTTGGTAATCATCGTGATTAATACTATATACCTGAGGTGATGAATCTAGGATCTTATGAAGCAATTTCTTTTTGTTGTCAATATTGTACAAGACACATGCGGTAATTCTGTTGGAACTATTGAATTTCATGCGACTATTTTTTATACTTGAAATCAAAGGTTGCACTGTTTATACTGGAAATGGCATTACTATTTGTAGAGCTTGCTCCTTGTATGTGAGCTGCAATTGTGCCTGGGAGTTTATTCAAAAACTGTTGGAAATAAATCTCTGAACCTTCCGTATATTTAACTGTGCATGGGGAACCACTTTAATCATTATAAACCACATGCTTACCTTCTCAGTCAACTATTGATGAAGTTAGACGCACTGCTCAAAAAGGGATGAATAGAGCATTGAAAGATCATTCAAGGTCTGTTTGTTCTACCATATGTTCTTTGGTCAAATTTATGTGCATTTTTGTTATAGTAAATGACGTTGTACAAAACAACCAGGTTTCTACTCGACTTGGATATTGCAGCACCAAAAATCACAATTCCAACCGAGTTTTGTCCTGATAACCATCATTCTACAAAGCTTCTCCTAGACCTGGGTAATTTGGTCATCCGTTCCCAGGTAAATACAAAAGTGTCAATTGTCTTAGCAAGATAATTTGTGTATATTCTCAATGCAGGTTCTCTAATTTCTATGCAATTGAGTTTTGTAGGATGACTATAAGCATGAACTGTCAGAGGAAATGGATATGTATCTACAGTTTGATTTAGTTTTGAGTGATGTGTCCGCTTTACTTGTTGATGGTGACTACTCCTGGAAACAATTATCCTCAAAAAGATCTTCTGGTTCTGGCAAGGAAAACAGTGTTACTTTCTTGCCAGTTATTGACAAGTGTGGGGTACTCTTAAAACTTCAACAGGTAAAACTCTAGACATCAGGCAATTACATTTTTGGTATTATGCTTCAGACTGTAGACTTGTAGCAACATTGTTGCTTGTTCTGCTGCGTAGATTCGTCGACCGAACCCATCATATCCATCAACCAGACTTGCTGTGCGGCTACCATCATTAGGCTTTCACTTCTCACCCGCTCGATACCATAGGTTGATGCAAGTTGCACAGATCTTTCAAACTAAAGATGATGAGAGCTCTCCCATTCTTCGTCCATGGGAAGAAGCTGATTTTGAGGGTTGGTTGTCTATTCTTAGCTGGAAGGTCAGTACCTTTCTGCATACCACAATCGATTTCTTGGTTGCAAACTCTTTGTCTACTTGGACACTAGTTATTTATTCCATTGTCAATTCCATGAATAGGGCAGAGAAGCTACATGGCAGCGACGGTACTTATGCTTAGTTGGTCCTTTTATCTACGTGCTCGAAAGTCCTGGCTCAAAATCTTATAAGCAGTATACCAGGTCTGATTCCAACTCTTGCAGTTTGGCTATGGTAGTAGATTAGGTGATTGGATATAATGAATGGCATGTACAAACTCAATGAAGACCAGCGCTCTTATATGTAAATGTGTGTGCGTATACGATTATCTTACATCTTGGAATATAAATACAAGAATGAATATGTGGGAAGCCTATGGCAAGATTTCCTTTTTGCGCTCAATATTTTATGTTATTAGAGCCATTTGGAAATTAAACTAGTGTTATGCTCTTGGTTCTTATTAGACGGGCTTATTTGCTCTCACTGTCTCACTGAAAATCCACTAAAAGTGCCACTGATCTACATTTGTACCTCTAGTGTAAGAACTCATTACCAAAAATTGTTTGCTATTTCACCAAGCAGTTGAGGTTTCTATTTGTTTTGATACATTTTCTTAATTCCATATGTTCGTTTCTAATTGGTGTTTGTCATATGTCTCCTTTTCTAATGATTTTTTATCTTTTGTAGCTTACGTGGGAAGCATATATACAAAGTTCCTGTAGAGCTCGCGGGAGGAGTAGAGCATGTCTTGTCCATTCGTAATGCTTCTCGGATCAATGAGAAGGTTTACATCTCATTTAGTCGAATCATTATATGCAGAAAGTTTTGCTCCTGCTTTTTATGTTTTGATTGTGTGTTTTCATCAATTGCGAGTCGAAGATCTCATTCTGTTGATTGTAAAATTCAATGAAAATTTGGCTCTGCATCTTTTTTTTTTCCCTGTCTCCAGGTCATGGAGGATGTAAATGCACTCATATTGATGTTTGATTCTGAAGACTCCAGAAAAACATGGCACAGCCGTTTGCAGGGTGCTGTTTATCGAGCCTCGGTAAATTTATTTTTAACTGGCAGGAGATATTAGACTTTCCTTCCACTTATGAAGAGGGCGTCTCTGTGAGAGTCTAATTTAGTTGATTAAAGTTTAAATCTCACTTAATTATACAGGGTTCTGCTCCCATAGCCGGTCTTTCTGATACTTCATCCGACAGTGAGGAATCAGAAACAGAACAGAAAGATGTTTTTGATTTGTCTAAGTTGGAGAGTGTATATGTAACCGGTGTGCTTGATGAACTCAAAATATGTTTCAGTTATGGTCATCAGGTAATTATAAACCATTTCTGGGTATGAAATTCCATTTCTAGTTGTTAGCTGGGACATGATTTGACTGAGTATATGTTTATATAGCATGATGCTTCGTTCATGGCGGTGCTTCTTGCCAGAGAGAGTAAACTGTTTGAGTTTAGGGCCATAGGTGGGAAGGTAAGATGGTATACTTCTTAGTTATCTTTTGTGATTCCTTATTCCTTGTGCTGAATGTCCATCTGTCTTTAATCAAACCAGGTTGAAGTTTCGATGAGAGGGAGTGATATGTTTATTGGGACTGTACTGAAATCTTTGGAAATAGAAGATTTGGTGAGCCATTCTGGTTCAAATGAGGCTTGTTATTTGGCAAGATCTTTTATCCAGTCTTCAGAATTACTTCCGTCCTTTGAAGATGCTGAGAGTAGGAGCCCTGAAGGAAATGATCCTACTTCTAGTGAAGGGGAGGACAAGTTTTATGAAGCACCAGAAATCTTGGTTGACTCCGTTGACTACACATCTCTCAGGACCCCTAGTTTTAGTCGCATTGATGGACTGCTACCTGTTGAAAACAAGAATATCACTAGGCCAAGCAATGAGACTACTGAATCGCTGGATAGTTTCGTGAAAGCTCAAATAGTCATATACCATCAAACGTCACCTCAATATAAAAACATTGATAACCAGGTTGATAGTTTTCTGCTTTTGCATCTTCCAATCCGGAGATCTTAGTATTCATTGTTATAAAGTGAAGCCTTACTAAATCACTCATCTTTTGGCTGACGTTTGTAGGTTATGGTAACCTTAGCTACATTATCATTTTTCTGTCGAAGGCCAACAATTCTTGCTATTTTGGAGTTTGTCAATGCTATCAATGTTGAGGATCCAAGCTGTGAATCTTTTGAGGACAACTCTCCTGTAGCTGGAGAGCATAGTTCTCCGAGAAGAGATGGATTTGAAAATTCTAGGGATGCAGCTGTCAAGGGTTTGTTAGGGAAGGGGAAATCTAGAATCATTTTTAACTTGGCTTTGAACATGGCTCGGGCGCAGATATTCCTAATGAATGAAAATGGAACTAAGTTTGCTACATTTTCCCAAGACAATCTGCTTACAGATATTAAGGTGTGATTATGCTCTTTGAATTGCATTCCAAACTTTATTTCGGATTTTCTTTGCTTCAGTATAATGAATTTTCATGAGGTAAGTTGTCATTTTCTGTTCTGATTCCCATTTGTTTGAAGGTCTTCCCGAACTCATTCAGTATTACAGCAAGTCTTGGAAATTTGCGAATCAGTGATGACAGCCTCCCAGACAACCATATGTACTTTTGGATCTGTGATATGCGAGACCCTGGAGGAACTTCTTTTGTTGAGGTATTGGTTGTTTGTTTCTTTTCACTTTTCTCTGTGTGGAATGTGAATTGATTGCAAAATGAGATGCATGTATTTTTTCCATCTTGATTTACTTTCTTTAATTTTTTGTTGCTAGTTGGCTTTCACATCATTCAGTATCATTGATGAAGATCATGAAGGTTTCGATTACTGCCTCTCTGGACAGCTTTCTGAAGTGCGCATTGTTTATCTGAATCGCTTTATTCAAGAGGTAATTCATCTCTCTGCATAGATATGAGTAAATTTTTGTCTTGTCTTGCTTCCTACACTCAGTCTCCGCAATGTAGGTTGCTGAATACTTTATGGGGCTTGTGCCAAGCGATTCAAAAGGGGTTGTCAAGATGAAGGATCAAATTACGGACTCAGAGAAGTGGTTTACGACTAGCGAAATTGAAGGATCTCCTGCTCTTAAGTTGGATTTGTCTCTTAAGAAGCCTATAATTGTTATGCCTCGGCATACTGATAGCCCTGAGTAAGTTCATGCTTGGATTTTGAACTTTCCCTGCCCACCTACTTTTTTTTTCATTACACATTTTTGTTCTGACAATTACTGGTCTTGTAAATTCTCTAGACTTATCATAGTGGTTGATTTACCTTTCTCCACTTTTTGGATTTTCTCTTTTTTTTTGCAGTTACCTGAAACTCGATGTTGTGCATATAACTGTGAACAATACCTTTCAGTGGTTTGCTGGAGATAAAAATGAGCTAAATGCAGTTCACATGGAAACTATGAAAATAATGGTGAGGACTCTCGTTGCTTGGTTGTTGGGATGAGCTTGATTTATTCTGGTTGATATCACTTTAATTGATACAATTTTCTTGTGCAATTTTTTTATATCCCTCTCCTAAATTTTTAATTCCTTTGACCCAAAAACCCTAACTTAGGTCATGGATATCAACCTTAATGTTGGCTCTGGAGCTGAAATAGGTGAAAGCATAATTCAAGATGTGAAGGGGGTGTCTGTAACCATTCACAGATCTCTACGAGACTTGTTGCATCAGATACCGAGCATTGAAGTTTCTATCGAGGTAAATGATAATGTTTTACATCCAGTCTGTAGCTTAATACTTTCTTTTTCATTCTTTCTCTGAATTTCTGCTTTATCAGATAGATGCACTAAGAGCAGCCCTCTCGAATAGGGAATACCAGATCTTGACAGAGTGTGCACAGTCTAATATTTCTGAGCTTCCACATACCGTGCCAGCATTGAGTGGTGATGTTTTGGCATCTTCAAGAAACTTACATGAAACTCTTACTTCTGAGGATCCTAATGCTACTCAAACAGATAAAAGTGATGCTTGGATTTCAATGAAGGCTTCTGTTGTCATCAATCTGGTGGAGTTGTGTTTGTATGCTGGGACAGCAAGAGATGCACCGTTGGCTGCGGTACAGGTCTGCTTCTATGTTCACCATGTTCATTTCATTTGCCATATTCATTTCATTTCATTTGCCATATTAATTTCATTTCATTCACCATATTCATTTCATTTAATTTCATTTCAGTTGGAGTTGTGTTTGTATGTTCATTTCATTCACCATGTTCATTTCATTTGCCATATTTATCTAGGTGTGTTTAGTATTCTTTTGTCCTTTGGCGCTGCCATAGTTGATACATTTTTAAGGGATAGAAGTGAATACCCAACTAGTGTCTGATGTCGGATTTGGAGGCATATGCATTTGTTAATTTCTCTCTTGAAGAGCGCCAAAGGTGGAGGATCGCTTTGCATAGACATTTATGAGACGATTCACTCCGGAATCGGTTCTCCAGAAAGATTTCAGAATTTTAATATCCACTTTATTGTGCTCTTTCTTAGTTAGACATGACATTATCAAATCAGCCTTTTGTATAATTCTTTTCGAGTTCCAGGGATCAGTCCGTGATTTTTCTCATGGGACCCTACATCTTCCATATTTTTTGGTTCCCATTTTGTCTTCTCATGGTCTGTTTTTTCCTAGGAATTTTACGTTGTTAATCTCAATGGGATTTCATAGAAATAATATCCTTATGGCACATTGAATTAACATCTGGACATTTTTTCGTGTATCGTTATAGATCACTGGCGGGTGGCTTCTCTACAAATCCAATACACACGATGAGGGTTTCCTTACTGCAACGTTGAAGGGATTTAGTGTTATTGACAACCGTGAAGGAACTGAAAAAGAGTTCAGGCTGGCTGTAGGAAGACCTGCAGATTTAGATTTTGAGGACTCACATTCTATGACTGATGAAGACAAGGGATTAACTCAGTCACGTGTAACCAATGGGAGTGATATTAAACCGTTTCCTTCGATGCTCACTCTTGATGCGCAATTTGGTCAGTCGTCAACTTTTGTTTCCGTTTGTATTCAAAGGCCACAGCTGCTTGTAGCTTTGGATTTTCTACTGGCCGTAGTAGAGTTTTTTGTCCCTACTATCGGGAGTGTGCTATCAAGTGAAGAAGATAAAAACCTAAATATGGTTGACGCAATTATCATGAATCAGTCTATCTACAAGCAACAAACTGCTGAAGCGTTTCTTTCTCCTCTGGGTCCTTTGATTGTTGAAGATGAGAAATTTGATAATTTTGTTTATGATGGTAATGGTGGAACATTATACCTGAAAGATAGAAATGGAGGCATCCTTTCTTCACCTAGTACAGAGCCTATTATATATGTAGGAAATGGGAAAAGGTTGAAATTCAGAAATGTAGTCTTTAAGGTATAGAAGTTCTTACATTAAATTTTGTTACTTATGTTCAATCTAAAATTTATTTCTGTTAGTCTTTTTAGTTTATCTCACTTTTTTCATATTGATCCAGAATGGCCAAGTTTTGGATTCATGTATCTCTTTGGGAGCCTGCAGCAGCTATTCTATCTCGAGAGAGGATGGGGTTGAGTTGGAAGTATATCATAAAGCCCAACAACAAGACTCTGAGAGGAAGGAAGATCCGGTTTCTCAATCTCCCAGCATCACAACAGAGAGGTCCATGGAATTGATCATCGAGTTCCAGGTTCTTATAGTGGCCATTTTTCTTCTTTTGATAAGCCAAGAAAAGTTCCATTTTAATGTTTGAAGCTCCTTTCCACTGCTGCAGGCTATCGGCCCAGAACTTACGTTCTACAACACATCAAAAGACGTAGTTAAAACACCATTACTCTCCAACAAACTTTTGCATGCTCAGTTGGATGCTTATGGCAGGTGAATGGCTTCTCTGTGATAATCTTCTTGGAGCTGAAATTTAAGCATGATAGATTGCATAAAACTTGATGAAGTTTTGCACATTTTTTGTTCATAATCCTTTATCTTTCCTTTTGTCTTTTTATGGTGCAGGGTTACCATAAAGAATGATGAAATTGAAATGAATGCTCATACGTTGGGTCTGACCATGGAGAGTAATGGAGTGAAAATTCTGGAACCTTTCGACACCTCTGTAAAGTATTCAAGTGTTTCTGGGAAGACTAACATACGCCTTTCAGTTTCAAACATATTTATGAACTTTTCGTTCAGCATCTTGAGATTGTTTATAGCTGTTGAAGAAGACATTTTATCATTTCTAAGGATGACATCCAGAAAAATGACTGTCACCTGCTCAGAGTTTGATAAAATTGGGACCATCAGAAGTATGTCGAAATTATTGTTGATATTTATCAGTTCATTTACTCTTTGTTACCTGGTAAAGTGGTACTTATTACTTACATTGCATGCAGATCCCTATACAGATCAAATATATGCATTCTGGAGACCCCATCCACCTGCTGGTTTTGCTAGTCTCGGCGATTATTTGACACCATTGTTAGTCTACTATTCTATAATATACGATCAACTAGTTGCGCAAGAACCTTTGAAAGTTAATTAATTGTTATATTCATGGCAGGGACAAGCCACCAACTAAAGGGGTTCTTGTTGTCAACACCAATTTGATGAGAGTGAAGAGGCCTTTATCTTTCAAACTGATTTGGTCACCTTTAGTTTCCGGGGGATTAGGTGATTCTTCAACGGATGACAAAGATGAAAGAGAGAATTCATGTTCCATTTGGTTCCCTGAAGCACCAAAGGGTTATGTGGCATTAGGCTGTGTGGTATCAAGTGGAAGTACACCGCCTTCACTGGCCTCTGCCTTCTGCATCCTAGCTTCTTCTGTTTCCCCTTGTTCTCTCAGAGATTGCGTAGCTATCAGCTCCACAGATATGTATGCTGCTACAAACCTCTCACTTTTAGGAGTAGCTCACTTTCTATATACATGGAGACAATGCATGCACAAACTGAAATACATGGGGATGCATGTTCCCTTGTGTAGACATGTGCGAACATGGTTACTGTCTGTTTTTCCTGACATTTCGCATATGTTGTTTTGTCTATGTGATTTATCATTTATGTGGGTTTCATGCAACAGTCTCAAATGAAAACTGGACCTAAGAACCCAACATCTCTTAGGTGTCTGATTATTTTACTTTTCTTACCAATGCATAAGCTCTTAGTTGGTAGCATCTGATTTTGCAGATGCAGAAATTTGTTTGTTCATTTGGTTTTTCCAGACTCTGGTTAATATTCATAAATGATTCCATTATAGTACTTCTTCAGTGTATGTCTATGCTGGTCACTTCAGTTTGGTTTGTTTTCCTCCATTGGTGAGTGACATTTTTCATGTTTGCTTTTGTTTTCAATGCAGTTCTCAATCAAGTTTAGCATTTTGGCGTGTGGATAATTCTGTTGGCAGTTTCTTACCTGCGGATCCCTCTACTCTCAACTTATTAGGAAGACCATATGAGCTCCGTCATATATTATTTGGATCCACTGGAGTCTTGCCAAAAGATTCCAGCTACTTGGATGTTCGTGCTACCCCTGATAATATTCAGCCCACCCGGCCACAGCCACTGAATTCTGTTAGCTCTGGTCAGCGATTTGAAGTTGTTGCCACCTTTCAGCTTATATGGTGGAATAGGGGATCAGGATCGCAAAAGAAAGTTTCAATCTGGCGACCAATAGTTTCTGAAGGGATGGCTTATTTTGGAGATATTGCTGTTAGTGGGTAAGTCATAAGCTTATGTTCTATATCATTTTAGTGCAGCCTATTCTAGTTATAAGTTGGATGTAATTCTTTCTGGGGGTGAATTTGTAGGTATGAACCTCCAAACTCTTGTGTGGTTCTTCATGATACTAGCGAGCAAGAGCTCCTCAAACCTGCTGTTGATTTCCAACTTGTTGGTCGTGTCAAGAAACACAGAGGAGTAGAAAGTATATCTTTCTGGATGCCTCAAGCTCCACCGGGTTTTGTTCCGTTGGGTTGTGTTGCAAGTAAAGGCTCACCAAAACCATATGATTTCACCAAATTAAGATGCGCTCGTAGCGATATGGTAGCTGGTGATCATTTTGCTGAAGATAGTTTGTGGGATACCTCTGATATCTGGCAGAGGGTAGAACCATTTAGTATATGGAGCATAGGCAACGAGTTGAAGACCTTTATTGTCCGCAGTGGTTTGAAAAAACCACCAAGGAGATTTGCTTTAAAGCTAGCAGACCAGGATTTGCCTGGGGGAATTGATAACATGGTCATTCATGCAGAAATTGGAACTTTTTCTGCTGCGCTTTTTGATGACTATGGGGGACTGGTAAGAAAACTAAAATAAATGTGTGTGTCGTATTTATCTGCGTGAAAAATAATGGGCGTATCTATGCACTTTGCAGATGGTTCCATTGGTTAACATATCTTTGAACAATATAAGTTTTGGATTACTTGGCAAAACCGAGTACACAAATTCAACCATCAACTTCTCCTTAGCGGCCAGGTCATATAATGATAAGTATGAAGCATGGGAGCCTCTCATTGAGCCTGCAGACGGATTTTTAAGGTTTTGTTTTCTAACTTAGTGTCATTTTAAGACGCAATAGTGCAGAAATGTTTATGTCTAAAGCCATTGTGGGCAGCGGGTGATTTGCTCTGTTTATTATGTTTGTTCTGTTTGTTATTTAGTTTAACGAATGTGGAGTATATGTATTATATAATGGCTTCCATTGGGTTGCAGGTATCAGTTCAACCCTAGATCCTTCGGTGCGGTTTCTCAGTTACGCTTGACATCTACAAAGGACTTGAATGTGAATGTCTCAGTTTCAAATGCTAATACAATTATCCAGGCGTATTCTAGTTGGAACAGCCTTAGCAACGTTCATGGATACCATAAAGAGAGAGTGAGAACTTTTCCTTTAGTTCTTCTGTGCCACTTCTTTGATGAAGCAGACTTATTTGGCTTTACCTTCTCTTTTTAGGGATTCACGTCTTCTTTGTCTCTTGATTGACGTTTGCTACTTCTTACAGGGAGCATTGCCTCTAGTTGACAATGGAAAATCTGTCATTGAGGTGCATCAGAAGAAAAACTATTTCATAATTCCACAAAACAAGCTTGGGCAGGATATATATATTAGAGCCACCGAAATCAAAGGGTTTAAGGATATCGTAAAGATGCCATCTGGGGACACGAGACCTGTAAAAGTTCCAGTCTTGACCAATATGTTGGATTCTCACCTCAGAGGAGAACTATGCAGGAATACTAGAATAATGGTTACAGTTATTGTGATGGATGCACAGGTACCTTTCTGCCTAAAACAAAGGCTATATTTGTTGTGGCTATATATTTCTATCTCCCAGGTTCTCTTGCATCTCCTTTTATTTCATCTTCTTTTCCTTCTCTATACTTATATAGAGTGGAAATGAGTTTATTTGATGCCATGGGCTTTCAATTTCTTTTGTCCTTTATGGCTTGCGCCCTAGTGACTTTTTCTACCGAGTTTATGAGTTAATTGATCACATAGAAGCTTTGGAGAAGGTGTTACGTGGAGTAACCTTGTTTTCTTACATTCATTTATTTTCATATGTTTGTAGCTTCCAAGAACTTGTGGGTTGTCTTCTCATCAATATACTGGAGTCATACGTCTATCTCCCAATCATACTTCCCCAGTTGAAGCAGTGCTTCGTCAGCAAAGTGCACGTACTTGTGGAAGTGTCTCAAATATGCTGTCTTCTGAGCTGGAAGTGGTTGACTGGAGTGAAATATTTTTCTTCAGAATTGATTCCCTGGTACTCTCTCTCCTCCGTGACATCTAACATCCTTTTGTTGACCTAAAACTAATTGTAGCCCCTTAACACTACTGGATTCTCTTTCTTTTCAAATGACCATGTTCCTCTTCTCTGTGGATTTTCATGTCCATCACTATTTTATTTGTATTTCTACTACTTTTGGTCTCACAGACTGATTGATCATACTTCTTTAAATATCCAAGAAAATCAGTGCTTATAGCTTTGGCAAATCTTGGTGCATGTACCCTCTCTTGTACAACTTTAGAATGAAATGTATTTTTGAGTATTTTTTTCTGGTTATTATTTTTGGTCTTCAAGATCAAGGTTGCAGTGGCTTTGATATTTAATTGTTTTTTATTTTCCCAGGATGACATTATCTTGGAAATAGTAGTCACAGACATCGGAAAAGGTTCGTTTCCTAAGTTCTTGTGGCTTATCTGTGACATGCTAATATATCCGAGTTAAAGTCTTTCTTTCATTTTTGGTATATAAATTGGTGCTATTTTTATGATTTAGGTGCACTTGTTGGGACTTTTTCAGCTCCTTTAAAGCAGATAGCACGATATATGAAGGACAACCTATACCAGCACAATTATGCCAATGACCTTGTCTGGTTAGACTTGTCTACAACTGAAACCATGGTAAAAATCCTGAACTTGGCATGTTCGTGTCAGGATGTAGACATTGTTGTGTAGAATATGATATAATGCATGCATGTAAAGTATTTCTCGACTTTCTGGGTTCACAGATTGCAAAAGGTAAAATAAAATGATTCCTAAAATTGGTGATGAATTGCCTTCCTATTTTTCTGCAGAGCATGAACCAAGGGGATCAAAGAAAGACCTGCGGAAAAATAAGATGCGCTGTATTGTTGCCAGCAAAATCAAAAGTGGTGGACCATAGCAAATCCTCCAGTGAAAAAAAATCGGGATTTCTTCAAGTAAGTCCTAGCATTGAGGGTCCTTGGACGACAGTGAGGCTAAATTATGCTGCACCTGCTGCTTGCTGGAGGTTGGGTAATGATGTGGTTGCAAGTGAAGTTAGTATGCAGGACGGAAACAGATACGTAAATGTCAGGTCTCTAGTTTCGGTGGAGAACAGTACGGACTTCCTACTTGACCTCTGCCTTCAGTCTAAGTTCAATTCAATTCCAGATATTCCAATTGGGTTACTGAAACCTGGTGATACATTGCCAGTTCCCTTATCAGGATTGACTCAGTCGGCATCTTATGTTCTGAAACTGAAGTGTGTATTGCCTGATGATTCTGATGAATATTCTTGGAGTTCTGTGGTTTCAAGGCCTGGGGGACCAGAGGTTTCTTGTGAATCAGAGTCTGAAATATGTATATCGGCTCTTACTGAATCTGAGCACTTGCTATTTTGTACTCAGATAAGCAGTAGTTCTTCCGGGGATAATCAAAAGTTGTGGTTCTGTTTGAACTCCCAAGCAACCGAAATTGCAAAGGATATACGTTTGGACCCTATTCAAGACTGGACTCTTGTGGTCAAGTCACCGTTTTCTATAGCAAATTGTCTTCCATTTGGAGCTGAGTACTCAGTACTAGAGATGCAAGCCAGTGGTCATTTTATTTGTCGCTGTAGAGGTGTCTTTAGTTCTGGGGAAACTGTAAAGGTGTATAGTGTTGATATAAGGAACCCTTTATACTTTTCTTTGCTACCACAAAGAGGATGGCTGCCAATGCATGTAAGTTAGGAAATCAAACCTAGATTCACATCACCTTGGCACACAGAATTTTCGTTCCGTTTCTTTTATTCTCCCTTGTATATTTATTAAAGGGTTTATTTAATTTGGCAGGAAGCTGTCCTTATATCTCACCCCAATGGTGTCCCTGCGAAGACTATTGGACTAAGAAGTTCTGCCACTGGAAGGTCTTGTTCTTTCTGCCGAGAGGTTACAATTGTATAAATTTTTGGGTTATTTGTTCTCATACTGTTGAATTTATGCTATCAGGATTGCTCAAGTAATACTGGAGCAAAACTATGATGAACAGCAGAAAGTTTTGTCAAAGATGATCAGAGTCTATGCACCATTCTGGTTTTCGATTGCGAGGTGTCCCTCGCTTACACTTAGACTTTTAGATCTGTCAGGTAAGAAGCAAACAAGAAAAGTTAGTCTTCCATTTCGAAATAAAAAGAATGACGCAGTAGTCTTGGAGGAGGTGACTGAAGAAGAAATATATGAAGGTCATACAATTGCTTCAACTTTGAATTTCAAACTTCTGGGCCTGTCAGTGTCTATATCTCAATTTGGCAGTCAGCAACATGGTCCTGCAAAAGATCTTTCTGCTCTTGGTGACATGGTCAGTTATATATTATTGAATTTGTTCAATATACTAGTTTTCTAAAATATTGAGCTGTGCTGACCATTCGCTTTATTTCAATAGGATGGATCTTTGGATGTGGATGCATATGATCCCGATGGAAAATGCATGCGGCTATTTTTGTCTACAAAACCTTGCGCTTACCAGTCGGTTCCTACAAAGGTAACACGCTGTTTATCTTCTACATCTTCTTTGTTATTACTTACTGACTCAAATTTTATTTTTCAGATTATATCTGTTCGACCATTCATGACTTTCACCAACAGGATCGGTGAAGACATCTATATTAAACTGAACAGTGCAGATGAGCCAAAAGTACTCCATGCTTATGATTCGAGGGTCGCCTTTGTTTTCCAACCAAGTGGGAGAGATGAACTCCAGGTGAGCTATCTAATGATGCAGAATCTTCACCATTAGCTATTTCCTCATACCTTTGCTTTAGTCACTTTAGTTGCAAAATTGATAGACAAAAAAAACAAAAGAATGGATAAGGCTGTTGTTTAAGGTGTCAACTGGAAATATGTAGGATTATATATGCTCAGTCAAACCAGTGAAACTTCTAGAAGTTGTGCAGTAAATTAGAGTTTCAATGCAAGTCGATTATGTTCTATATTGTTAGATGATTTAACATGTGCATACTTCCCACCTGGCTACCACATATGTTTTCATTTGGAGTGGTAAGAGCATCTCTCTTTTTATATTAATGATGTATCATCTTCTTATTACATGGAGTAATTTCAGGTCCGATTAAGAGAAACAGAGTGGTCATTTCCTGTTCAAGTTGTTCGAGAGGACACAATTGTTCTTGTATTAAAGTGTCAAAATGGTGCACGGAGATTTGTGAAAGCAGAGATACGGGGATTTGAAGAAGGGTCGCGTTTTATTGTTGTATTTCGACTTGGACTCAACAATGGCCCTATGAGGTATCTTCTCTACAAGTGACAGACACATGCTTGTGAAACAATAACTACTTTCCTTATCTCTATTTCTTGTTAAACTTTTTGAACCAGGGTTGAGAATAGATCAACTGTCAAAAACATCAGTGTTCGCCAATCTGGTTTTGGTGAAGATTCGTGGGTTTTGTTAGAACCTCTTACAACATCAAATTTTGCTTGGGAAGATCCTTATGGTCAGAAATTCTTGGACGCTAAGGTTGAAAGTGATCACCGCTCTGGGGTTTTCAGACTAGACATGGAGAAAGGTGTTGTGGATTCTGAATTGGTTAGGGAGCTAGAAGTGAACTTTCATGTTAAAGAAATTGGTGACATCAAGATTGCTAGATTCACCGATGATGACCGTACTTCACAGAGTCCTAATGAAATCATAGCTTTGACATCGGTTGGAAATCATGGATATTCTACTCCTCAGACACCTACAGAACACAAAACCACCACTCTGGAGTTCATAATTGAAATGGGACTAGTGGGGATCTCTCTTGTAGATCACATGCCGAAAGAGTTATCATATTTTTACCTCGAACGAGTTTTTGTATCCTACTCCACAGGGTATGATGAGGGAAGAACTAGCAGGTAAAAACGAATATTGCACTATTGTTTTCTTTTTATGTTTGTTTTCACGTATAACTGGGATGATGGAACCAAAAAATCAATAAACTTTTCATGTATTTTCCTATGCTTGGAAAATCAAGAACAATGTAGTTTGTACTGATGTCTTAACTTGTCAGTATGTATCAAAGTGTGCTAATTTTAAGCGAAGATGGTGTTATCTACGACAGTAGTGGTCTTTATATTAGGAGATGATGCAACTGCTCTGCTTTATTTTACATGTACTTGAAATACCTATAAAAATCTAAGCATGCTTTTCTTTTTTTATGGTTGGCAGGTTCAAAATCATTCTGGGTCATTTACAGATCGATAACCAGCTACCTCTAACTTTAATGCCAGTACTATTGGCTCCAGATAACACTGGAGATAGCCATCAACCAGTGCTTAAGATGACAATTACAATGTGTAATGAAGAAACTGATGGCATTCAAGTGTATCCATATGTATATGTACGGGTATGTATTCTAGTCAGGTTTATCTGCATGGTACTCAAACTAAAATTTGAGATACTATCTAAAGGACATGATATGTTTTCTATTCGATTGACAGGTGACAGATAATACCTGGCGACTAAACATTCACGAGCCTATCATTTGGGCCTCAGCTGACTTCTACAATAAGCTTCAGATGGACCGTCTCCCCAAAAGTTCTAGTGTCGCGCAAGTTGATCCTGAGATACATATAAAGTATTCTTGGCTTCTATAGAATTTTACCATTTCAGTGATAAAGTCCATTCCATACTAGTTGGCCATTTTGGCATGCAAGTCGAGCAAATTCCAAACTTAATTTAGGTATGATTTTGTTTGTGATTTTCAGCCTCATAGATGTCTCGGAGGTAAGGCTAAAGGTCTCACTGGAAACAGCGCCAGCTCAGAGGCCTCATGGAATTCTTGGTGTTTGGAGCCCCATTTTGTCCGCTGTTGGAAATGCATTTAAAATTCAGGTGATTGATTTTCCTTTGAAGTTACTCCCATTTATGATGAATTGTGATTACAACTCCTGCACAGCCTAGTAATAGAACTATCTGTTGGGATACCTGGTTCCATTTCATGGGAGTCTATTTCATGTGAGAACTGAGAACTAGTTGTAAATTATGAATTTTTGAGCATGAGCTTGTTTAAGACATTTTCTTTCTCGACTCCCAGCATGGTATAAGTAGCTCAGAAGATTTTACCACACTATAAAGAGAGGCTTTTTTCCTTGGATTGTCATGGAACAACTTGTGGCTAGAAAGCTTTTCTAATGCCTGACACCACAAGTTGGAATTTAGTGCTGACAAATAGAGAGCGAGAATTTTGCTAATGTTTCAAAATCATATCTACATTTAGGTTCATCTAAGGAGAGTAATGCACAGAGATCGGTTCATACGGAAAAGTTCAATAGTTCCAGCCATCGGAAACCGCATATGGAGAGATCTGATCCACAATCCCTTACATTTGATTTTCTCAGTAGATGTTTTGGGTATGACTAGCTCAACATTGGCTTCTCTTAGTAAAGGTTTTGCCGAGCTTTCAACTGATGGCCAGTTCCTGCAACTGCGGGCAAAACAGGTACATCTTTCTTCCTATAATATTTAATTGATCACTTTGGCAGTTTGCTTTAAAATGGTCTGCAAATGGATCAGGTTTGGTCGAGGCGGATCACTGGTGTAGGTGATGCAATTGTTCAAGGAACAGAAGCCCTAGCACAAGGTGTTGCCTTTGGGGTATCAGGAGTTGTTACAAAGCCTGTAGAGAGTGCCCGAGAAAATGGTATTTTAGGGTTTGCCCATGGGGTAGGACGGGCTTTCTTAGGATTTATCGTACAACCAGTGAGTGGTGCATTGGATTTTTTCTCATTGACTGTTGATGGAATTGGAGCAAGTTGTACCAGATGTTTGGAGGTTTTGAGCAACAGGACCGCCTTGGAAAGAATTAGAAATCCTCGCTCTGTTCATGCTGATGGTATACTCAGGGAATATGATGAGAAGGAAGCTGTAGGCCAGGTACTGCCTCAGTTTATTTTTCTTGTCTACTAGTGAGACTGCATATTGAGAAATTTTCGAGGCCAAGTAACGTATTCAATATTTTTGAGAAATTTTTGAGAAATCCGCGACCAAATTCAAGGCGTAATTACAAGTGACGTATTCAATATTTCAATCTAATAGTTTTACGTTCTTAGTCTCCTTCTCTGACATGGCATAAATTATTGTGAGAATATTACCAGAAAGCTATGAACTTACATTCTTCTAGTCAAGCTTGCCACTCGTGCTCAAAATTCCAAGCTGGGTCTGATTTTGGTTTCTTATCTGTTTTTGCAGATGCTCCTTCACCTAGCAGAAGCAAGTCGGCATTTTGGCTGTACAGAGATATTCAGAGAACCCTCAAAATTCGCTTTGTCTGATTGCTATGAAGAGCATTTCCTTGTTCCATACAAACGCATTGTTATGGTGACCAACAAGAGAGTCGTGTTATTACAGGTTAAACCCAAACTAGCATACGATTTCACATGCAGGTTTTCCATTAATGTCTTATAAATTATTAGCTGATTGTTGCGTCCTTTTAGTGCTCTGATCTGGATAAGATGGATAAGAAACCCAGCAAGATCATGTGGGATGTGCCTTGGGAGGAACTTATGGCGTTGGAGTTGGCAAAGGCAGGTAGCCAAATGCCCTCGCATCTCATACTGCATCTGAAGAGTTTCCGAAAGTCAGAGAGTTTTGCTCAGGTTATAAAGTGCAGCGCGCCAGAAGAATCAGATGGACTAGAACCCCAAGCTGTTCGAATCTGTTCAGTAGTTCGCAAAATGTGGAAGGTGTATCAGTCTAACATGAAAAATCTTATTCTCAAGGTTATTTTTATCCCTAATTTGGTTTTAGTTATTAGATTTAATATTTTAATCAGTTAATTTGGTTATGAATCAAGGGAGATTTATATTTGAAATGACTACTGCCAAGATGCTATGGTCTTCTATTTTATAATAGTATGGATTTGACCATAAAACGTGTTTTTAATTTTTCTGGTTTATGTACCACATAACTTACTAACCAGTGTAACATATGAAATGCAAGTATAGAAGCTCGTGCCAATGCAACACACTTAATGGATATTCTATCTTCTCGTTGCAGGTTCCTTCAAGCCAGAGACATGTTTATTTTGCTTGGAATGAGGCTGATGGTCAAGACTCAAAAACATACAAAAACAAGGCTATTGTTAAATCGAGAGAACTTTCTTCTTCAAGTTCCGTCTCAGATGATAGAAAGCTTGTCAAACATAGTATCAACTTCTCAAAAATCTGGAGTAGTGAGCGAGAATCCAAAGGTCGATGTTCTTTGTGTAAAAAGCAGGTAATTTCCTTTCCATTGGGTTCTAGCTTAATCTAAGATGTAGAAGTCAATAAGAATCCTTGAAATACTTTATGAGACGAAACCTTGATAATTTACCACTGGATCAACCGTTTTGAGGTTTGCTTACAATTATTTCCTTTTTTGCTTTCAGGATTCTGAAGATGGAGGAGTGTGCACTATCTGGAGACCCAGTTGTCCAGATGGGTAAGTAAAGCCCAAAGAGAATTAAAATCCCAAAAAAACTATTATTATTTGTTAACTTGGTTATTTAGTACCCTAACAGTGATGCTTGAGCTGCATTGAACTATTGAAACTGAAGCAGTTTTCATCATTGTTATTTTGTCAGATTTGTGTCAGTGGGTGATGTGGCCCATGTTGGTAGCCATCCTCCAAATGTTGCTGCTGTTTACAATAATTCTGATAGAGTGTTTGCACTTCCAGTGGGTTATGACCTCGTAAGTATCTCTCATCAACTAATTTCACCCTTAATCCATTGGCATTTAACTGCACAATATTCCGCTGAACCCGTTGGTATTGAGTGCACAGCATCCAAATTGTGATAATCCGAAACAAACCTGAGTTTGTGTTTGTACCATGATACATATTGTTATTGATTTCTCAGGTGTGGAGGAATTGCTTAGATGACTACATAAATCCTGTATCGATCTGGCATCCACGGGCTCCGGAGGGATTTGTGTCTCCTGGATGTGTTGCAGTGGCTGGTTTCGTCGAGCCAGAGCCCAACACAGTATATTGCATACCGATGTCTCTGGCTGAGCAAACAGAGTTCGAGGAACAGAAGGTTTGGTCCTCACCTGACTCGTACCCGTGGGCTTGTCACATTTACCAGGTTCGAAGTGACGCACTTCACTTCATGGCTCTGAGACAAACTAAAGAAGAGTCTGATTGGAAAGCCATTAGAGTTCGAGATGACTACAGATCCATGGAATCTGAATCGCCAAAGAATTTACGTATAGAATGAAACTTATTTACGTTTTGGCTTTTGAGAAACTATTACTTCGTGTAAAGTAGACTTGCAAACTAAGAGAGCATTTTTGTTGGTTTTGTTTTTTTTCCCTTTAAAGAGAGCTTTTATGTTGATTTGTGTACATTTGTGGATAAAAATACTTGTGCATGCTAGAAAGGATGTATATGTACATTTTCTTGGTTAGAAAACTCAGGTGTAAGAGTATTTCTATAACGGGATTGCGTCTTATTCTTTATTTTATCAAAGAAAACAAAGACTTTTTCCAGTTTCCATTTTTATTGATGATATATTTTGCTCACAGTTTCTTGTTCTGTAAGTAAGCTTGACCCGAGGATTTTCTGAGGAACGTTACGGATTGAGCCATTACTCGATCATTATTAAATAGAACTCACTATCGTGTGTTGCTCTAATATTATAAGGCTGATTTTTAATTGTTACATTTTGATTGTTGATAAAGTTGCGTTGTGGCGGGAACGTGCAAAGCTTATTATACGCACGACGCATACACTATTAAGGATTCACGCGCTTCTTTGGGTCATCAGTTCCATAGCTCAAACTCTTCCTTACTTAAAGAATAACAGCGCGCGTGGGCGAAATTTTAGGATCATACTCTGAGCTGCATTATGCCATGAGTCAACTCTCTTGCATAGAAAATGAGAAAATACTTCTTTGATACTTTTTTTTTGTTTTTTTATACTCAATCAAAATAACTCAGTTTTTATATGTTGTGGTGTAATTGTGGAATGTGGAATTAGCCAATGACCATATTTACTTATTTATTTGTCGGCAGGAGGGAACGACCGTTATGAGCACTAGTGATCTGTAGTAAATAATAAATGTCGACGTGATGAAAATATATATTAATCGAAGTCACGCGTTTTTCCAGCGCGTACAGAGAAACCTCCCACTGTCCCCACAGAAATCAAGAAATAGTGAAGAGGCGCGCGTGGTGAGAACATAAAAGGAAAGTAAAAAGACGACGTCGTTATTCAACTACCAATTCTATCTAGATCACAACAACTCTCACACGACTAATCCTTTTCCTGTGAGAGAGTTTTGAGAGAGACAATGGACGGATTGATCAGAGGTTTAGTCGACGTGGCTCTCGGAGGAAACGGTGGTGGTCGTGATGATGAAGATAACTCCAGATCCAGATCTACTTGGGCTGATGTCCGTACATTAATCTTCTTGTTCTGTATTATCATTTTTCTCTTTTTCCTTTAGATTTTGAGATTGTGTTTCTGATGAACGATTCTTCTTTTCTCCATGTTTTGGATCTGGAAATGGTCGCAGGTGGTCTCCGGTGAGGAGGAGGATCAGAATCGCGCCGGAGGATCGTCGCACGGTCGACGCCAGAATTTAGAGGTAAGAAGAAGTCAAAACTCAAAATGGTATTGGGATTTTTAAACCGATCGAATTCAGGAAATCGGAAGTTACATCTCAGAGTCTAGTCAAGTAGAAATCTCTGGTTTCCATTGATTTAGCTGAAACACACGATTTGAATAAGCTTATAATCAGTTGAGTTTAAGCAAAACTCATTGGCAATTGCATATTTATTCTACTTTGCATTATTAGTGTTAGTCTGTTAGATAGTGTTTGCTGAAATTAGCTCTCAACTGTTTCAAGATCACGAGAAACCTTATAATTAGTTGAATATGCATCTAATGTGGTGTTTTCTCGTTTATTGGCTTAGGAGAATCAATGGGAGAAAAAGGGAGAAAGGATGTCCACAAGGCCTTCACATAAGGTTTGGGATTAAAAAAAACATTAAATAACGCATTTGAGTGTCAGTGACATTGCTAACTTCACCAAACATTCTTGTGTAATAATTTGATTCTACATTACTTTCAGAAATCACATAACGTTTTTCATACTTATTTCATTCACAAGAAACCAGTCTCTTTACCTGCAAAACAAGTCTTTAATATTCGGCATTTTAATTTTCCCACACAGGAGGATCAGGAAGAGAATACTTATGCGGCTAAAGTAACTGAGCAACAAGACTTCTCGGTGAGATTTTAACTTCATTTACTCTTTTACATTATCTTTGGTAATCTTAAAAAAGAAGAATCAAACATAATGCTACTTTACTTTAGCAATGTTAAGGATCTAACACTCAGCAGTTGATTCCATGCACAGGAGAACCAGAACGAAGACAATGACGGTTGGGAAACTGTGGGAAAAAAGAAACCTGCAAGGCAATCGCATAAGGTTTGAGATTTCGAACCGAAACTAAGCCCTTAACCCTGATTTTTGACCCGTCCTTTCACTGATTTGATATGTGCTATCTCTCTCTTTCTCTGCAGGTCAAGAAGGAGCAATGGCCAGACTATAAACGCCCAGCGAGTGAACAAAACTACTCAGACGATGTTGAAACTCAAGGAAACCTAGAACCCTCACAAGTAGAGCTCTCAGGTCTATCAGAAGCTTGCAACAAACTGTGGGAGCTCGATTCGAACCGCCTTGTTCCTGGAAACGATTATCAAATCGACTGTGGAGATGGTAAAAGAGTTCATGAGAGAGCTGATATGGCTGAAGGATTACTATTCTCTTGGGTGAACGACGAAGTCTTTAGAAAACCGACTTTCGCCAGATTCTGTTCATTGCTTGACAACTATAACCCAAATGAAGGTTACAAAGAAGTAGTCACAGAAGAAGAGAGGCAAGAGCAAGCGGCTTTCATCGAAGAAATTAGCAGAACCGCTGTGATTAAGTACCTTCACAAGTACCTTGTGCTCAAGGATGTTGCTCCTGGAAGCTACCAAGAGTTCAAGAGAATGCTGACAAGTCTCTGGTTCGATCTATATGGCCGTGGAGGTACCTCTGGCTCGTCTTCTGCGTTTGAGCATGTCTTTGTAGGTGAGATCAAACAATCTGGTGGGGAACAAGTCTCTGGATTCCATAACTGGCTTCAGGTAAAACGGTTTTTGTGTTCTTGCAGCCATGAATCTCTGGAAAGATCAAGTCAAAACATTTAAAAACTTACACATTTCTTTTAATGTAGTTTTACCTGGAGGAAGCCAAAGGAAATGTAGATTATCAAGGCTACATATTTCCCCGACGCCGCGGTGAAATTGTAAGTACCAAGGCTTCATCCATTGCTATATAAGTACTTCAAAACAGGTGACTAAAACGAGAAATCACACTTTTTTTTGATTATATGCAGCCTGATTCAGAGACTCAGCTGCTAACGATCCAGTTTGAGTGGAACGGTGTTCTAAAATCAGTCTCAAGCACTTTAGTTGGAGTAAGTCCAGAGTTCGAGTTGGCTCTATACACAATGTGTTTCTTCATGGGAAGAGAAGAAAACCATATTCAGTTGGGTCCATACAATGTCAATGTCAAATGTTACCGACTTGGCAACAACCGTATCGGCTCAGCTTTCCCAATTGCAGAATCTTGAAACCTCTTCTCTTGATGGCTCTCTTCACAAAAATATCTGCGCATTGCGCAGTACTATCTTGAATTATTGTTATTATTATTATTGTCTAGATCTTTCTGTCTACTTGTAGACTAGAAATATCTTCCTTGGATATTTATTTATGAAAATGATACAACGTAAGAAGAGATGTGTGAGAGAAAATATCGTCTAATAATTTTCTATTCGAAGAGATATTTATTTTGGTTTTAGTAATAGATAAACTCGTTAATATCTATTTGGATGTTCACTTATCACAAAGCAGAAAAATATTTTACCGATAATGAAAAAGTAAAGCTTTCTAAGTTTATTAGTTTCACTAGTTACAAGAAATACTCTTTGACCATTGAGCTAACCACAAAACCAAACCAGTCCTAGTCCTGCTTTTAGAGCATAAACTGAGTAATCTTTCAATGAGATTCTCAACCATTAAAAAATAGAA
>VBRH01000112.1:108390-125840 GCA_014578085.1 Cardamine resedifolia
AAAAAAAAAAAAAGAGAAGAGAGAATCACCCCACTAGAGACTATGCATGATAACATATGATTGGTTATAAATTTTTTTTCTTTATTTAAAATTTAAATACATAATTAATTTATATTAAAAATTTTAAATAATATATTTAAGAGTCTACCCAATGCTCCTGCTCTTTAGTCTTTAGCCGCTATAGGTTTCACACTAAGCCACAACAAATTTACATGTCTCTGCTTTTTACCATTATTTCAACTGTATAAAATTCCTTAACCAATATAACAAACAAATCAGTACGATATCCCACGATTTCTAACCCCAATACTAAATTTTTAACTATGGTAAGATCTGATGCCAAGACACAAAGTTCACAAGTCTTTATTAGATGCTGACAAAATTGACCAAATTGGACTAAACAACAACAGTCTAAAGAAAACAGAGAAAAAAAAAAGAGGAAAACAAGAAATGGGTTTTAGATTATATCCTAGAGTTTTAGGGAAACTCTAATGCCAAGACACAAGCCCTAATCAATGTCGACCAAATTAGATCAAGCAGCAACTTTCAAAGTCAAAACTATAGTAAAGAGAGAAAGAAAAGAAAAAACAATTAGTGGGGAGGGTATATAAGTATGGTTACGTGGAGCGAAGATATCAACGCATAAAAAAGGAAACAATCAACGTTGAGGGAACCACCAAAATGTTTGGAGTTTTGCTGATGCGTGTGTGAAATGGTCCACACGCTTTCTACTTTTTCATCATCGGTCTATAATAAAGATCAAGCTTTTACATGGACAGAGATAATCAAGAAAAAAAAGTATTAATCTTAAACTTATTTAATAACCCCCAAAAAATCTATGAAAATGACAATGAGATTTTTCCCTCAAAAGCCAACTCAACGTCTAACCATTCTTTCACTCGTCACAATCATTATTTTCTTACAATGTTTACCGTAGAGTTTTGAGACAAAGAGTCACCAACAAAGCCTCTGTCTATTTCTATTTCTTGACCGTATATACATATATATCAACCAGAAACCGAGCATATATTTAGATATTACTATAGTCTTTGAATCAACATGAGGATTAAATGATAGAAAATGGGAATGTTCATGAATTTTACAAAACAAATTTTCTTATAACTGCGAAAAAATACCGATAGGATTCGTAGAGCGTACCTGTTTGAGTCAATGTCCAATGACGACGTCCCAGCCTTCAACATTACTTAGCCTTGTGAATAAAAAGCACATGCCAAAATGAGAAGCTGCCAAAGGCGATAAGGATCAATTTCTACCATTCAAAAAACTAATGGTGGCAACAATTAGAGACGACAGAAAACTAACTACTTGATGAGGAAATTGCCAAAAGCGCAATCTACGTTTCCTGAATAAAGACCAAACTGTCACTTTCAATGAGTCAGCTAGAAAAAGAGAGAGAGATTCTCTATAACATTTGCAGTCGGCATGGATTCTAATGCATCAAACAAGTCCTTTTCCAATAAAAACACTTGAAACTCACATGGCTACAAGATCAATCCCTTAAGTATTAAGTATTAAGCAATAAAGTATACACTACTTTTCAACTTTTCACAAGTGTGCTAAATTAAATTGCATAACATTTTTTAACATACTAATAATTTTTTAGTTTTTTTAGACATAGTAATAATTTCAGTAAAGCACATCAAACACAACACAACAAGGGCTTAATGCATGAAAGTCATGTTGTTTAATGTTTAGGTATAACAACATATAGGAGATATAAACAGAATGCAGCATTTGGAAAGTTTTTACAAGAAATTTAAATTTACACACACAAAAAAATAGGATCATATGGTATATGATAATTATTATAAAAAAAAAATCACAAACAATGTGCCACAGTGAACAAGAGGGGGGACATAAGAAGAAATTTCAAAGAAAAAAATTAGCTTTTGTTAGAAATCTATGGGTCAATGGATCTGCTGCTTAGTTGGAAAATACAAATCTTACAGAAAGAAAAAGTCCAAGAAGAAGAAAAAAAAAAGCATATTAATAGCAACCACAAGAAAATTTCCATACTGAAAAGAATCCTTGCAGTACTTATCTTCTTATTCAAATTATGATCAAGAAACCTAAAGAATCTACAGCCACATGAACCATGTGTTCAAAGCCAAAGGTGAGCAGACAAAACTATCAGCTTATCTACATTATCAAGAGAGAAAAAAGCAAGATTAGATCTAACTGTAACAAAAAAAAAAAAAAAAAAAAAAAAAAAAAAACTGCAGGAGTGAATAAATGAATGAACAATTTACCAACAAGGGAAACAAAAAACCAAACTTTAGTTACCTACACCTGAATACACATGAAATTTTAAAAATGCACTAACTAAAATATCTGCCTTTGTAACAATTGATGTGACATTTACACTTTTTCACTTTGATTGGTGTAAGAACCGTGTGGTATGTGGAAAAAAATGGAATTAAGCAACCTTTGTGATATTTTCTCTCCACTTTTTGAAAATTTGTCCCAAATCACAGCCAATCACTTTTCTTTATAAATGCAAACACACAAACAACATCTTCTCTCAAACACACAAACATATCTTCTCTCAAACACACAAACATTTCTATACTCTATCCTTATTTCTCAACAGAACAAAGAGAGAAACTATGGAGCTAACACTAAATTCCTCGAGTTCTCTTATCAAACGTAAAGATGCCAAGACTTCTAGAAACCAAGATAATTCCTCTTCCATGTCCTTTGCGAAAATGAAGCCACCAACATATCAATTCCACGCAAAGAGCTCGGTTAAGGAAATGAAATTCACTCATGAGAAGACCTTCAGCCCAGAAGGTGACACCGGGCTTGAGAGATGGGAGAAGCTTCACGTTCTCTCATACCCACACTCCAAGAACGAATCTAGCGTCCCGGTGTTTGTTATGTTACCGCTTGACACGGTAACAATGTCAGGGCATTTGAACAAACCAAGAGCCATGAACGCTAGTTTGATGGCTTTAAAAGGAGCTGGTGTGGAAGGTGTAATGGTGGATGCTTGGTGGGGACTGGTGGAGAAAGATGGACCGATGAAGTATAATTGGGAAGGCTATGCTGAGCTTATACAGATGGTTCAAAAGCACGGTCTCAAACTTCAGGTTGTTATGTCTTTCCATCAATGTGGAGGAAACGTTGGAGACTCTTGCAGGTAATGAAACAACTTTAGTTTCCCATTTGAGTAAGATATCTGTGTTCTCATTTACAGCTTAGCTAATGCTCTATATGGTTCTCTTTTTAAAATCTAGTATTCCTCTGCCCCCATGGGTGCTTGAAGAAATCAGCAAGAACCCTGATCTTGTCTACACAGACAAATCTGGGAGAAGGAATGCTGAGTATATCTCCTTGGGATGTGACTCTGTGCCTGTCTTAAGAGGAAGAACACCTATCCAGGTCTACTCAGATTTCATGAGAAGCTTCCGTGAAAGATTTGAAGGTTACTTAGGAGGAGTTATTGCGGTAAGCAAGATATATATATTATTAAGGAAACGAGTTAACTTCAATACTTGATATATAAGACATGATCAGAACAATAGAGTAACATAAGCTAATTGTATCATTTCATTTTTCATGTATTATAGGAAATTCAAGTGGGAATGGGACCTTGTGGAGAATTGAGATACCCATCATACCCTGAGAGCAACGGGACATGGAGATTTCCCGGAATCGGAGAGTTCCAGTGCTATGACAAGGTATGTTAAGCTAGCAGATAAGGTATACAGATGCTTACTTATACTCCATACACTTTTTCTAAGAAATGATACTTGTTGATTGCAGTATATGAGATCATCACTTCAAGCATATGCTGAATCAATCGGAAAAACTAACTGGGGAACAAGTGGACCTCATGATGCTGGCGAGTACAAGAACCTACCAGAAGATACCGAGTTTTTCCGCAGAGACGGAACATGGAATAGCGAGTATGGAAAGTTTTTCATGGAATGGTATTCTGGTAAGCTACTAGAACATGGAGACAAACTCCTATCTTCAGCTAAAGGAATCTTCCAAGGAACCGGGCCAAAGCTATCAGGAAAGGTAGCCGGGATTCACTGGCATTACAACACAAGGTCACACGCAGCTGAGCTGACCGCAGGATATTACAACACAAGAAACCATGACGGGTATCTACCAATAGCTAAGATGTTCAACAAACACGGTGTTGTGCTCAACTTCACCTGCATGGAGATGAAAGATGGGGAACAACCGGAGCACGCGAATTGCTCACCGGAAGGTCTGGTTAAGCAAGTACAGAACGCGACAAGGCAAGCTGGAACGGACCTAGCAGGAGAAAACGCGCTAGAAAGATACGATTCGAGCGCGTTCGGACAAGTGGTAGCAACAAATAGGTCAGATTCTGGAAATGGCTTAACAGCATTTACTTACCTAAGAATGAACAAGAGGTTATTTGAGGGTCAAAATTGGCAGCAGTTAGTGGAGTTTGTTAAGAACATGAAGGAAGGTGGTCATGGCAGGAGACTTTCAGAAGAAGACACAACTGGAAGTGATCTTTATGTTGGATTTGTCAAAGGCAGGCTTGCTAAGAAGGTTCAGGAGGCTGAGGCTTCTCTAGTGTAACACATAGCTACATATATCCTTGTCGTTTTATTTTCTTCTTGTCTTTGATAAATAATTAAAGAGATGAGAGAAACAACAAAACTAAGATCAAACCAGTATGTAGTGTTAAAGCTATAGATTTGCACAATTCTGGGTTTAGAGCAAAAAAATCAAGATGTTTTTTTCTTGTACATCTTCAAACTCTTTATCTCAAATAATATGCTTTTTTTTGTTTTTCTCTTTACAATCTTATCTCAATCAAAATATGCATCTCTCGTTTGTCTTGTAAATTTCTCATACTTGAATCAACTCGAAGGATTTGAGAACACATTGTTTATACAATAATTTCTCAGAACATTTGGAAATTGTAAAGTGACATAAATGGAGATTCACATGAAAATTAGTCTCCGTTTTAGAATTAAAGCGCCTGGGAAACTGTAGTACCTAACTCAGAAATGGGGAGTAGAATCGGAGTCGGAACCTCCACGGCGGAGCTCTTCGATCAAACCTCCGAGCTCTTTTCTCGCGGATTCTCTACCGAACATGAATCCATACCTGGAAAGCGAGAAAGACAGTATAAACCCTAAATAGAAGCATTGGGAAGAGGAAAAGCAGAGCTAGAGAGGTATAAAAAATAAAGTCACTTACCAGCAAGAGACGGCGGAGAAAACGCCGGAGATTGCCACTGTTTGGATCAACGAGAACGATTTCTGCATTTTTTTCTGTTAAGTTTGGGGAATTTTCCGGTCATTTCTGCTGAGGATTAAAAACGATGACTTCAGAGCGGGAGAGCCACCTGATGGGCTTATTCTTATATTTTGGCCCAGCCCATCTTGATGAAAGCTTTTCACTTCTTTCTTTAGAAGTTGCAATTAGTTAGGCCTTTGTAGTGGGCTTCAGTTGATGTGTTTTGGATGTATCATATTAAGCATATATAAAAAATGTAGAGTCGGTTTGGGGACCTACTCTATATAAAGAGGCCGTTGTTATGAAATTTCTATTTTACGTTCACTAATCGTTTCTTCAATTTCTGATCGAGTCCTCCGATTCAAGTACCCTTTGATTCTCCTCCTCTTAATCTGGAAATTAGGGTTTCTGAAATAAAGAAGAAGATATGGTAACTCTTGATTATTCTTTCCTTGCAGATCTCGACGAATTATCTGATAATGAAGCAGAAATGAAGGAGAATGATGGTGATGTTGGAAACGAGGAAGAAGATACTGACATGGATATGACAGACTTAGAGAACCTTAACTACGATGATCTCGATAGCGTTTCTCTTCTACAGAAGACTAAGAGATATGGTGATGTAATGCAGAAAGTGGAGGATGCTCTTGGAAAAGGAACAGTGTTAGAAGAAGAAGATGGTCCTGAGTACAAGTTAATTGTGGATTGTAATCAGCTATCAGTTGATATTGAGAATGAGATAGTCATTCTCCCCAACTTTATTCGTGACAAGTACAAACTTAAGTTTCAAGAGCTCGAGTCTCTGGCGCATAACCCAATTGACTATGCTCGTGTTGTGAAGAAAATTGGCAATGAGATGGATTTAACACTTGTTGATTTTGAACTTGTTCTTCCGTCTAATATTATCATGATTGCTTCGGCTATTGCTTCAACCACCAAAGGGAATCCACTGCCAGAGGATATCCTGCAAAAGACTATTGAAGCTTGTGATCGAGCTTTAGATCTTGATACTGCACGGAATAAAGTTGTTAAATTTTTTGAAAGTAAGATGGGATCTATAGCTCCAAATCTTTCAGCCATTGTAGGGAGTGCTGTTGCAGCCAAGCTTATGGGGACTGCTGGAGGTTTATCAGCGTTGGCGAAAATGCCTGCTTGTAATGTTCAACTTCTGGGCCACAAGAGGAAGAACCTTGCTGGCTTCTCTTCTGCAACGTCACAGTCTCGTGTGGGTTACTTGGAGCAGACTGAGATTTTCCAAACCACACCTCCTGGACTTGGGATGCGTGTAAGCAGGCTCTTGGCTGCAAAATCGACTTTAGCAGCAAGAGTTGATGCTATTAGAGGAGACCCATCAGGGACAAAAGGAAAAGCTTTCAGAGAGTGTATACGTAAGAAGATTGAGAAATGGCAAGATCCTCATCCTGCAAGGCAGCCTAAGCCACTTCCGGTTCCTGATTCTGAGCCGAAGAAAAGAAGGGGTGGTCACCGACTAAGAAAAATGAAAGAAAGGTATGCGGTGACAGACATGAGGAAACTGGCCAACAGGATGGCTTTTGGTACACCTGAAGAGAGCTCTCTAGGTGATGGATTAGGTGAAGGCTATGGGATGCTTGGCCAAGTGGGAAGCAAAAGGCTACGTGTTTCCAGTGTTCCGAGCAAGCTGAAACTTAATGCTAAGGTCGCTAAAAAGCGCAAAGAAAGACACTATGCAGGTGGTGCTACTACTTCTGGTTTGACATCGAGCCTGGCTTTCACATCTGTGCAGGGAATAGAGCTGTGCAATCCTCAGGCTTTAGGATTAGGCAGTGGGACTCAAAGCACTTACTTCTCAGAGTCAGGAACCTTCTCCAAGCTCAAGAAGATTTAAATTTAATCCTTGTATGAAATTTAAGATTCTCCGTATAAGATTCCTTTTATGAAATTTAAGATTCTCCGTATAAGATTGGCCCATTTTGGTTTGAAAGAAAAAGAAAAGATTTTCACTTTACAATTCTGTGTATGCTCTCTCAACAGAAAGCGCAATGAAGTTGTTTTATACGTTTATGTAATTATGACAATAAAGCAAGTAGAAGAGAAAGGTAGAGAAGGGCCTGTTTTGGCTTGGAGAGCTTTGTTTCCAAGTTAAATTCCTTCTTGATAAATCTCCTAAGATTGAAGTAAGCCAGCACAGTAAGTACTTGTGCGGTTCTGTGGTAAGGTAGAAGAACCATAACCACAATTTCCTAGATCAGATTTATCTTATAGTTCGTCTCTTCTTCCTATAACAAGACAAGATGTGTGCTTGAACCTTTCATAGACCAGATATATTGAATCTTCTGTAACAATGTCTGATTTGTTTATTTGTATCTGGGAATACTCATGTCATTTTCTATCGAAAGAAATCTAGTAGAAATAGATGTTATTTTCACACGTTGTGAAGGTAAAGACAATGTTTTGTCGCTTCTCTTACATGGGTTACGCTTGTTACAAAGATCTTTTGTTAACAAACATTGCTTACTCTTCAACAACCTATTTACAGTTTAAAACCAGCCTGCTCATTAAAAGAAAAAAAAAGTGGGAGGAAAGAAAAAAGTAAACCTGTATTGCTTGCTCCATAACCAGATCTCTTATTTATTACTTATGAGATCTTGACATTGGTTCCAAGTGGTTCACCTTCAAGAAAATCTCATCAGAAAGATGTGAATTTTGACTAGACGTCTCTCTTTCTCTCTTGTCTCTTCCAAGAAGTTCGAGGTGTGGACATGACTGCGATATGTCAAACGCTTTGCCACAGGAACTCACAAGGGATCATCGCCACCCCTACTACAATGAAATGTTTGTGTTTGGACAGCCTTTGTAGCAGCAACTCTAGCAGCATTTGCTGCTCGGTTTGCGACCATCACTGCTCTGTTTACTCTCTCTTCAACTTTCACAACTTCACGTGCTTTCTCAGCTGCTTTCCTTGCTTGCTGTTGAACAAAGAGAGAGGGACATGGATCAAATCTCATGTGGGTAATCAACCATTGGGATACATGTGTATGTTCAATTTTTTTACAGATGAAGTACCTAACTTTGTATATATTAGCAGGAGTAAGATAAATTATAAGTTACCTGGACAGTGTCGAGAACCTTGGAATGACTGATGGTAAACGATGAATCAGGACGAGTGGTCTGCTCGGTAGGGCAGCTGAGAACTCCGTCTTCCCAATGGCCTGCCTGTGTCTCACCGTTCCTGAACGTGTACATACCAAGCCCTTGCCTTCTCCCCTCATGCCAGGCTCCTTCATACCGATGCCCGTTTCCAAATTGATACACTCCAAAACCATGCATCCTGTCTGCAAAATACTCTCCAGCATATGTATCACCATTTCTGCAACAGAGGAGAGTGCCTTCAAGTCAGGTAGGTATAACTTAAGAAGAGAAGATAATGATTGATGCAATTGTTTTGAGATCAATGCTCAAGTTAGCAACCAATAAGCTTGAACCTTGAAAGGTAAGAATAACCATGGCAAGAGAGGAAAACAGCCAACATAAACCTGTTGGTTCAAATGCAAATGGAATTGAAAGCCCGTATCTTTCAAAGTCTAGTCTCATGCAATTATCAATGCAAGTAACAGTTAAACTTAAAATTTTGATATCCTCCACAAAAGGTGAAGATAAAGGCAGCCTAACAATCTATCAAGAACTCAAGATTGAAAGCCATAAACTTTTAGAATATTCCCACGAGAAACATAGACATGGACCTAAACACAGCATCATAAAGTCGAGACTGAAAGCTGGAAACTTTTAGAAACCACATTTACTTCAATTCCAAGCCGGTCACATTAAACGTCAATAGCATGGGGCTAAAAGTTCACCCTTATACTGGAAAGCTCAACCATTTGTGCAAAAGTAAAAAATGATGATTTCTCACCTGAAATGGTAATGACCAAGGCCATGTTTGACACCCCATTTAAACTCTCCAACAAAACGGCTACCATCCTCAGAGGTATACACACCACAGCCATGGCTCTGTCCATTAGACCATTCACCAGCATACACATCCCCTGTATAAAATCTATAGATTCCAGTTCCATGTCTCATCCCTTGCCTGTATTGACCTCGGTACCTACTTCCTTTAGCCCATGTTTCAACTCCATATCCATCATATTTCCCATCAATCCAATCACCTTCGTATTTACCCTTCATAGAATAGTAATAAACTCCACTTCCTGAACACTTTCCCTTATGAAACTCTCCCTCGTAAACATCACCGGAGCTATACTTTTGAACCCATGAGCCAGAGTTGGTCTTCTTCTCTGTAACAGGCTTCGACCCGATTGACCAAACAACATGTTTCGTGCTCTCTTGAGATGAAGAGGAAGATCTAGTAGGGGTAAGCTTGAGAGACAGTAATCGAGCGATAATCAAACGAATTGATGGTAAGTGAGGAAGAGCGAATTTGAGAGAGATTGAAAGGATAAAAGACAACCCAATAATCGCGAAGACGAAAAGAAGGAAGAATCTGAAACTAATCAACAGGAAGAAGATATAGAGAGGAGGGACAGAGAGAAGAAGTAGGAAACGAAGATGAAAACATATCAAACGAACTCGAAGAACGTGACGGAGAAGCTTCTGATTAGTAGCTGATGGGATCGATGGAAGAGATGAAGAAAACCACGACAAAACATACGACGGGCAATAAGATGAAATCGAGCCCAAGCTTGCACGGTGACGGCGGAAACCGTCAACGTTGGCGACGAAATTGAACGGATTAGAAGATTGAGCCACCACAGGTCTCTTATGAGGAGTTGATGTATGATTTTGAGACGATGAATCTGGGATTTCAACGGTCAGATGATGACTCTGAGCTTGCACTTGATTGTTATACACACTGAATCCAGCGCCTCCACCACTGTCTGAGGTGAGAATTTCAGGTACCTGAAGAGGACGATGATGTTTAATCTTAGGTTTTAGATGCAAATCGGAGGAAGATAAATAACCGGCGGCTTCTTTTCCGATATACCGCCGTTCTGCTACAGATGAATTCTTCAGATGCATTTACATACAGAATTTGAAATTTGGATGAAGGAGAACGGTGAAGATTGGGATTAGGGTTCTTAACAAATTAGGGTTTCTGTGATCAAAGACTATTGCTTTTTTTGTTTTCCTTTAAACTGTGCTCTAGTTTTCAGGAAATGATGAAGAACGAGCTCAGTTTTGAAGCTAAGGTAAAGAGGCTTAGTTAAGTAAAGCCCTCGTATTTCGTTTTATTTACCAGTATGCCATTCATTTTGTCCCCACTTGATCCTTAAGTTTAGTTTATTGTGATTATTAGTTTAAGTCTCTCGTCGTTAATCACAGAGTATTATTCTCTAAGATACCAAAGAACCCTCTTTTAGTTTAATGATTCAATGTTCAAGCATTAATGCCGTACATAAAATTTTAAATTTCAGGTGTTCAAACTAATACGCCCCTATTCAACTATTTTAGGTAATAATTGTGTCAATTGCGTGTAGAAGTGGCAAGAAAAAATGAAAATTGAGACTAATACAAGAAATTTTACTTGGACGGTCTAATTCTACGTGTCTGCCATTAGTGTGACAAACATGACCCATTTCATGTTTTTAATTATCATAACTGTATTGTTTTTTTTGTTGAAACTTTATAACTATATTGTTCCCCTTTGTTTTTGTCGAAAGTTTAGAACTATATTGTTAAGCAAACATAATCCGTAAAAATTATTAATAAGCTGCATTAATCGCATGATCTTCCAAAGTATTAGTGGAAAATAATGTGATTCCGCATAAGTACCAAGCATATTATTTGTGGGATTTTGTTTCCGTACGATTAAAATCATTCTAATATTTTTAATCTTACTTAGAAGTTAGAACAAATAAAATCTTAAAGTTTTCAATATAATTAAAAAATATTTATTATTGCATCATTCTAATTTTTTTTTTATAAAAGGTATTCTATTAAAAGCTGTGAAAGTGTTACAAGATGGTGAAAATACAACAATAAGAAAGAACAAAAACGAGCTAAAGAAGAGAAATAACCAAAGCTCAACCGAAGATGAAAAAGGAGGCAAGCAGAGTCCGTAACCAGAACGATGAATTACTATCTAAGGAACGGAACCCATGAGCTACTCCAAGACCAAACTCAAGCAAAACAAAGCCACCACACCAACCCAGCGCTTGAACACCAACAATAAACGAACAAGACCACCAAATAAACTTGCTACAAACTCTGAAACTAGCTACACAAACCACTCCCAAGCTAAACGACGCTCAGCCGAGCAAAGAGAAGCAGGATGATGAGGAAGAGAACCAATAACCCGAATACTTGGGAGGGCAAAACCAAGAGAGACAAAAGACTCACCACTTCTCAGAAAGTAAGAGGATACAGAAAGTTCTAACCAAGGAGAGAGCCACTGCGTCAAATGACCCAAATCGCTGCGATCCCCACTGGGAAAGGGGAGTCAACCTCCACACCTTTGAACAAGCTCGCTAATGAAAGAGAAAGGACCAAAGCCGCAGTCAGACAAGAGAGCTCCAATCCGGGAAGGCGGGGAGAAGAGAAGAGCGCCTGCAACGAAGAGAGGCTACGCCAGACAAGAACAGCAGAAGCAGTCAGCCAGAGGCCGGAGGATGGAAGAGGAAGAGGAAGAACATCCTGTCGAACAAACAAGAAGACGCCACCTATGGACCAACAACACCCAATAACAGAACCCGCGACTAGACTCTACGAAACCGAACCGGAGCAACATAAACAGGGAGTTAACACTAACCAACTCTATAGAGGAAGGCGACGAGGAAACGAGGCTACAACCAGAGTAACAGGACCTAGCGCGCTACAAGGGAGATAGAGGAGAGAAAGGAGAGAGAGCAAGGCTCAAACCTGAAGCCGTCCACGAGCTTAGGAGAGGAGAGCCCGACCCCAAACCAACGAATCTCAAGAAATAACTTGAACCCAAGCAGGAACTCACTAGAGAACAGAGCCGAGAAGAAACGTCGTGAAACCACGAAGAGCAGGAAGACTCGAAACCAACCCAATCAAGGACTCAGCCCTCAGGAATCCCGAAAGGGAAGAGGCCAGGGCAACCAAACAACAACGAGAGACACCGGGCAAGACCCCGACCCAACCAAGAAACCGCGACCTAAGCTAAACCCGAGATCCTGAGTCACCTCTTTGCAATCACCTAGAGCTGGTAGCCGGAGAATTGAAAAGAGACGGAAAGGGGTCCTTTCCCGGCGGCGGTGAGAGCCACCACACGCCGGAAAATTGAGATTGGTGGCGGCTAGGGTTTGGCGATTTTTTCTCTGCCTCTCAAAGGCAACCAACTTTTTAGGTATTGTTTGTTAACATCATCATTCTAATATGTTTCTGTGTATTCATTTTTCCTAAGTTAAATATTGATATTGAATTTTATCCTTCTTAAAAATTGGATCATATAACGGATATCTCGAAATTTGAAGATATCTACTTAATTTTGAATTCTAATTTAAAGTATAAATTAAGATTTAATTTGCGATACACCACGGGTGGATGTTTTTTATTGATATTTTTGTGTAAGAAAATAAGATTTATTTATTATTTTGGTATATTTGTATCTAGTGTTTAAAATGACTATGTAAGGTTAAAAAGTTTGTTATTTATTTTATTAAGCTTTAGTAGTATATATAATGTTATATTTAAATTTGTTTCATTTAATTTTGGTGTATATATTAGAAGTCATGTGTTTAAATTTGGTTAAGTATTGGCATTTGATTAATGTATTTAACTTATGTCAAATTTAGTTTAAAAATATAACATTTAAAAACTAAAAAACAAATAAAAAGGCTTATTCAGATAATCAAAATTCCTTAAAATGTTTTAATCAGCCCAATCTAATATATGAACTTCAGAGTGATCATAGTTCACATGAACATGTATATATTTAATCAAATGATAAGTTTTATTCTTGTTAAAAATTGGCACCAACGAAAAGGAAGATGAGTTTTATTCTTATATAAGTGATCGCACAAAATTTTGGTTTTGTTTTGATTCACCGTAGATCAATTGGATTGGATCGATTCAAGACGTGAGGTCATACAAGCATCATCCAAGATAGTTTAATGATAATCTATTTTAATGATAAAAAGGTTCTTAAACATAACAATTTAACAACTAAAATGAAAATATTACTCGTAGACTCGTACCTACACTAAACAAAGTCCAACTATAATTAAGATGGAATTTCAACTCCGTAGAATATAAAACTATTCATTATATTTTTTAATATCAAACCTTAACGACTATTAAAAGTATAAATTCGACATAGAAAAGGTCGAAGATAGTAAAAAAATAATACTATTATTAAACAAGAAGAGTTTTAAAAGAAGAGAAAAAGTCATCAATTTTAAAAAAAAATATTAAGAAACATCTTTCGAATCAATCATAAATATTTAACTTTGCGTCTTGTATTATTTAGATTCATCATAGATTAGTCGTTTGGATTGATAATTACTATATTTTTTTCTTTCAGTGCACGTAAAGGACTAGGGATAGTATCGTAATAACGTGGTGATAAAGAGAAAAGATGAGTCACCTGATTGTTTGAGTTGCTAATCTATGGCCACGTGTCAGCAATAAAGCGGCTAACTTCGTTGTCTCGACGATAGAAACGACACCGTTCAATACCTATCCAATCGAATGGAAGGATAAGTTTTTGGCAACTTGACTTTCTATTTTCTAATTTCTATTCATGTATCATCCAAAAGTGCAAGTCTCTATCCTCTTTATGGGCTCCCAAAACGCATCTTTCCAATGTAGATAATTGTTATCTATATCAAACAAAGCCTTCTAAATACTATATAATATAGAGATCGAATGATGGAAAGGTAACAAAGCTCTGACCCTTTAAAAAATAATAAAGCAAAACTAACTAGATAGGATGAACAAATTTGGTTAATACTTACTATGATGATAAAATGTGGCTAATATGAAATTCGGAAGGAACAAAGCAAATACAAGGTAACATAATGATTAATGAAATACAATAATGATAAATTAAATATATTTTTAACTAATTATACATAACATTTTTAAACAATCAAAATAATTTTGTAAAATTAAGTATTATACCACTCGATGAAACTTACTTAAACAATTAATTACATAAATTTGTTGATCAACGATTTGCTTCCATAATTCCTTTTCCTATATCAATGAAAGGATAAAGATTGAAGATACACAAATCACAAGTTGGTTTTGTATTCAAGTTAATAAAGGTCAGAGTTCTTAAGGATGCATTACTTGTCTTTATTGTTGCAATACATTCCCTTTAGAAGTCTTTAGCCAACCATGTTTATAGCAAAAGAATTTTTTTATATAAGATGTGATATAACGAAAAATTAGATTCTAAATGGTGACAACTAAATGGATGAGACGGAATAAGTGAACAGAAGGAACATAGATGATTAGTGTAGAAGTAGAACGAACAGAGCAAACAGAACAAGTGCTGAATACGGACTATTGTATGGCTATAATAATTAAATTTTGATAAATTATTTTAACTTTTGTTGGTGAATGTCTGAACTCTGAATGATATAAATATAAAATGGAATAATACTGTAATTTTTGAGTGGTTTCTTTTCTCTAGATTGTTAGACGAAATATTTTAATTTGTGGAAGCATTTTAGTCCAGTTGTCAAAAATTGAAATGTTAATAGACAAGGTATGCAGTTCAATTTTTAGAGAATGACATTTTTTTTACAGATTAATAAAAATAAGGCGATTGAAAATTTTAAAATACCGCACGTAAAACCGTCCGTCATAATCTCATATGTTAAGTGTAAAAATTATCTATCAAAAATATAGTATATGTAAATTCGTGTTCACCATAATCGTACGTGAAATATGTAGTTAGATCTGATAAATAATAAATTGATCATTATTTATGAGTATACTAAATATTTTTGATAATAATAATCTAACAGATGACAAAAAAAAAATCAGTTTAACACTCATATATTTATTTTAATGAAATTCGTTAACAATTATGTAAGGGCTATAACAATGCCATTTATGATATACTTACGATTTCTTTAATCATATTCACACACGCAAAAAGTTTGAAACCAACCACAAATACATATTTATTTAATATCTTATATAATATAGTAGGGTTATCTATACGTAGAGCTTCGAAATGGTAATATGTGTCATTCGTTACTAACCCATTTTTTTTTCTTTTGATTATTTTATTTCTAACCAAAAAATATTATCTAAGATAAAACTAAATATTACTTTAAAAAAATGCTGTCAATTTAATAAAATTACTTATTTTAAGAACCAAAAAATACGGTCGTAAATCAATCTAATATATAAACACAACAAATCTAATAAAAAAAAATTATTGCTATAAAAACCAAATAAAAATCTCAAGCTCTCAATCTCCAATAAATACTTTACGCAAAAATTTTAAATAAAAATACTTCCAAAATTAAACCACATAATCTCTACTAAATTTTTTAAAAAAATAAGATTTATTTCTGTTAGATTATTTTCTTTCTAACCAAAAAAAAAATCTTATCTAATGTAAATTAAATATTGCTATAAAAATGCTATTAATTTAATAAGATTACAAATTTTAAGAACATAAAAAATGTGTCACAAACCTAACTATTAAACACACAAAAACATTGGCCAACACAATTAACATTACTAACCAAAGAGAATCTTATCTAATATAGTAGGGTTTCGGACTATAGAAGAGTTTAATTCTGCACTTTTAGCAAAACAATTATGGCGTCTGATGGAATTCTCATACTCTCTGTTTGCCAAAGTTTTCAAAGGAAGATATTATCGGAAAATAGACCCACTAGATCCAATTAAATCATACTCTCCTTCCTATGGATGGAGAAATATTATCTCGGTTATACCTCTAGTCAAAAAAGGAATTATTAAAGAGTTGGTTCGGGGCTTTCCACCTCAGTTTGGAATGATCCATGGATACCAGCTAATCACTCGAGGCCAACATTATGTAAAGGAACAAACTTTTACCCTAATCTGACGGTCAATCAATTAATTGACCAGACATCCATGATGTAGGACATAAATTTGATCAATGAAATCATTGACCTATTAGATATTCCATTGATTTGGGGTATCCCAATCAGCAGAATAGTCAAAGAATATACATTTGGTTGGCATTTTACAAAATCAGAAAAGTATACGGTAAAATCAAGTTATTGAACTGAACATAATTATCCCTCAGTCGGTTCTTGCCCCCCTCTCTATATTCCATATATTCGGCCTCTACAAGCTTATACATGGAAATTAAAATGTCCTCCTAAAATACGTCATTTTATATGGTAAGTTATTACGGGTTGTTTACCGGTTAATTCAAATCTTCGAAAATGAGGATTAAATTGTAACATCCACTTTGTTCGGTAGGGTGCGGAGGAAGAGACAGTCAATCATACTCTTTTTGAATGTCCACCAGCAGTACAAGTATGGGCATTATCAAAAATATCATCGGTAATTGGATTCTCAGGAAGTTCGTTTTTTTCAAATATGGATCATATATTCTGGAAAATTTCTGAAAGTTTTAAGGATGATAGTTTTCCTTAGATTTTGTGGTATATCTGGAAAGGTAGAAATGATAAGATCTTTAAAAATATCGATAAAAACCACAAGAAACTTTTAAATTAGCGGAAACATAAGTTTTAGCTTGAGAGTCGGCAAAAGTTAAAGATATTGATGAAACTATTCAAATCTCTCAGGGTACTGATATTTTACCATTGTCTCAGACTTCAGTTTTTCAAGGGTGTCGATGTCATGTAGATGGTTCGTGGAAGGAGACGGACAATTTCTCTGGATTAGGGTGGTTCTGCTCTGAAGATGGCGTAGAGGGAACAACTATGGGGGCATGTAACACTCGTAGGTGTATCTCCCCTTTGCAAGCCGAGTTAGAAGCTCTTATATGGGACATGACAAATGATCGCACTACAAAAAAACAGAAGTAACATTCTTAACAGATTCCTCCGAGTTGGTGAAGATGATGTCTATACCAGCGTATTAGTCTGTTTTCTCGACACACCTGAATGATCTCATGAGAATCAAGAATATGTTCTCATTTTTTTTGCTTTCTTTAATTTTTCGTACTTTAAATTCAAAAGCGGATATGTTAGCACGTAGTGCAAGACTTTATCCGCAATTTGTTATGTATGTAAACTCTGTTTCGGCGGTTTGGATTT
>VBRH01000113.1:0-14913 GCA_014578085.1 Cardamine resedifolia
TGAACTCTTTATAGCCCTGAGCTGATGAATGAGACAGAACTTTAACAGCTGCTTGTTCATTATTTAGACAACCATGATAGACAACACCGAACCCTCCTTTACCAAGAACTACTTGAAAGTTATTAGTCATTTCCTCAACCTCAGAATATGTAAATATTCTATTTTTCGATTTGAAGGATGGGCGTGTAACTGCAAAGAAAATTTTAACAGAGTTAGTTCCATGAGATTTCCCTACTTTCAATATAGGCCTGTGTAATTTGTTGTTTTCCTTTTAAGTACCTTTCCTAGCCGATGGCTTTCTCCGCCTTAAAACGAATATGAGAACTAACACAATTATGATTATGGCCACCAAAGAAACAGAGGTCGCAACCGCCACTGTTGAAGATTTCGTATGGCAAGACACACATATCGTATATTCGTCAACCCTACAGAATAAAAAACGTTACTTATGACATTAATTATATAAACGAGAGGCTAGCAAAGCTTAGAAAGAAATCTTACAATAGCGTTAATCCATCCCTTTTTTTTCTATCAAGAAGAGCTTGAGGAACCGAACCGCTAAGATTGTTTCCTCTTAAGTTTCTGCTACGATGTAGAGGAATCATTAGAAATACAAACTTTTAGCAATGATGGGGTTCTATAATTCAATATGTCTCGTCTATTTATCTTCATTTAATTCCGATGTGAGCCACTATAAATTGGAAATTAGAGAGTATTTATCGTGCTATAAACAACTTACATGACCAACAAATATTTCATCTTTGCTAGAAATTCAGGCACTTCCCCAGTCAAGTTGTTTTTGGACAAGTCCCTGAAATTTGTTACAACAAAAAATTGTTATTATGAATACACTTTCATTTTATCATAGAGATACTTACAGTCGTTGAAGCTGGGTTAGATTTTGTATGCTAGGCGATATAACTCCACTTAATCCACTCGAAGACAAATCTCTGTTTAGATGATCCAAAGACATATCACATGAGAGATATTCAAAGGGTTAGTTAAGTTTTTGTTAACAAGGTTGAGTTTGAATGCTCTCACAGTGTCACGATTCTTGGTGGTGTGGACACATCAATAACGTTGCATTGTAAGCCAGTCCACATCAATTGTTTAGGAACACATGGATCGCCCTGCCAGCTGATTCTATTAAGTCCATAAGTAGCTTGAATGTTCTTTGTCGCAATGACTGAAACATAGTGGAAAAAAGCGAGAAATATTAGCACGTGCAATAAGCTACATGCATTATTGTGCAAGTCTACATACCATCATTTTGATTGGTTTCGGATTGTGGAAACTCAATGACTGTGAAAATTTCGAAAGCATTCATCAAAGGTGGAAGAGTCGATCTCGGAGTTTTTATAAGTTGCACACGACAAAATCCTCCCTCACATGTCAGTGGTACAGTGTTAAACAAAACTTGTGCTTCAAACTTGGTAGGACTGAAAGGATCGAAACGAATTTTCTCATTCACCACAACTTGAAATTCTCTAGTTTCATTGGGTCGCACTTGTGTGATCTCAGCGATGTAAATATAACCATAAACCTGGTCAGTAGCCGAGTCCAAATCCCAAGTAAAGGTCATTGGATCACTGACATTAGCGGGCATGGCATTGGTCCTAAGTACTTCTTGTGGTGGGTCATAGCCATCTGAAGAATCAGTAACGTTGAGGGTTGTGTTTGTATTCGTCCATTCTTGTAATAGGTGCGGAACCCAAATTCTATCATGTATATCTTGGGGATAACTGCCAAAATCAAAGTATTTTCTTTAGATCATTCATTATATAACCAAATTTAATATATAACTTGTATATGGTTTTTCTCCTTGGCGGCCACTTTAAATGGCTTAAATTGCAAAAATAACCAACGACATGTTTATTACAAGATTAGTCTGGGTTTTGACTCAACTTTTACTTTGGTTTAAAAAAAAAAGTCGTTAGGGGAAATCGACGTACCGTATAAAGTGTCCTGAATTGGTGAAATAGATTCGGAACAAATTTCTCAAAGAACCGGTTTGAGCAGGATATAAATCATATCGCAAGGGTCTTAATTCTATGGTCGATATCATTGGTGTAGTCGTCCCTGTCTTGACGAGACATATATCCAAGATGTTAGACCTTGTGATGTGAATGATCTCCTCGATAACGCCGTCACCTGACTTACCCATATCTATGGTTTTCCAAATATTAGGACCAAGATAGAGGTCGAATCTTAGAGAACTATTAAGACCATCATAGTTTCCATATAGGAACCCAGCCCTGATTATATAATTCGTATCTTGCATTACACTTAGACTGTAGCAGTTTCGTATTCCATCCGGAAAATATCTCAAAACCGAATATGGCTTCCTAACTTTTAAAGCCAATTCTTTTTCGATATTACCAGTTTTTCCTCCTTGGATGAAATTGGCATCGGATATGTACGTCAGATTGGTCTTTACATCGTTGTAAGGAGACTCATTAGAAGGTAATCCACAATCCAAACTGATGAATCCTGGTAAGACATGAAAAGAGAGATATGTTGTTTTTTATTCTTAAAAAGATTATATACAACGGTTTCTCCAGTATCAAAATTGTTTTTTTTCTTATAAATAGTTTACAAAAAAACAGAGATGATAAGAAAACCTTGTTGATTCTGAGCTTGAATATGGTGTATGATGGAAAAAATGGCACACGCAGCAAACAGAAGCTTGTTATGAGTCTCCATTTTCTGAGGTCACAACTAACAAAACTTTACAAATGTTTCGAAACATTATAAAGCCATATCAATTTATATTTCTAATACAAATGGAGGAAATATATATAAGTGTTATAAAGCGGAAAATGGAATTCAATAATCGTCGTGACGTGCAATTATAAATTATAAATATTTTTTGTAGGCTAAGGTTTAATCTAGTGAATAATACTGATATAATATCCATATAAAATATTAGACATTTCTGGTTCATAATAAAATTATTTGCAACCAGGTTACTGACACGATCGTTTTTAAAGGATATTTGGGTAACTTTGCATGTCTTATGTGACGATTGACATCCCATTTCGCACACATTTTCGCTGGTCTCTTGAGACTTAATCTACGTTTGGTGTTTATTCGATGCCGATATGTAATTAGAATTAATCATTTCGAATTCCACTTGCAAATTTTTCTTGTAAAACTTATACGTGACAGACTTTTAAGTTTTAAAAGTCTATTCTTCCATTTGTAAAAAGTCTTCTTACCATAAGACCATTCTACACTAAAAATTATTTCGAATTTAGTCAGACCACGTGGCCGATTATTATTGGTATTTACACCGTTGACATTTTTCCATCATTTTCCGGCCCCAACAGCGATAATAGAAGTTAAATTTAATCATTCAAATATTCATCCGTTTTCATTGATTTAGCATGATATGCAAGTAATTTGGTAGACTTGGTAGTTCGTGATCCTGTTTTATTTGGACAGAGGTGGAATAATGAAAAACCTCCGTGGACTTTTATTGGCCTTCCTAATTTCCTCTTTTGGCATTTCCAATTTCACTCAAGCACAAGACCAACAAGGTACATCATTTTGTTTCAGGTTTTCTTCTTTTAATTCTCTAATTATATTTCCTTACAAAAAAATCTTGACATTAATTTGCTTAGCAAATTTATCATTTTTCTAAATGATGATTTCTTCATTTCCTCTTGTCTCACCAGGATTCATCAGTTTGGATTGCGGATTACAACCCAATGAGTCTCCTTACACCGAACCATTAACAAAGTTAACATTCACCTCAGATGTCGATTTCATCAAAACCGGAAAAAGCGGCAAGATTCAAAATGTTCCGGGGATGGATTACATAAAGCCATACACAGTTTTGAGATACTTTCCGGATGGAGTACGAAACTGCTATACTCTTAGTGTCGTCCAAGGCACGAACTATCTCATCGTTGCCATGTTTACTTATGGAAACTACGATAATCTTGATACAAACCCAAAGTTTGACCTTTATCTTGGTCCAAATATATGGACCACGGTCGATTTGCAAAGAAACGTAAATGGTACAAGGGCAGAAATCATTCACATAACAAGGTCAACTTCTTTGCAAATTTGTCTTGTTAAGACAGGAACTACTACGCCGCTTATATCAGCTTTAGAACTACGACCACTGAGAAATGGTACTTATGTTCCTCAATCTGGTTCCCTCAAGAAACTCTTCCGCGTCTATTTTACTGATTCTAAAGACTTTGTTCGGTAAGCCAACCTCGCCTAACAAGTTGCAACTCAAAACCAATTGGTAACGAGTAGATTGCCTTAGATCTATATCCTTCCTATTTGAGATTCCTAACAACTTTGTTTAACACGATCTCTTCAGGCACCCAGACGATATCCATGATCGTCTTTGGAGTCCTTTCTTCACGCCAGAATGGAAAATTTTAAGAACAAGTCTCTCGATCAACACTTCTGATCACGACTATGACATCCCAGAAAGTGTAGTGGCTACGGCAGCCACGCCTGCTAATGTGAGTTTACCATTAACCATTTCTTGGAATTTGGAAACACCTGAAGACTTAGTTTATGGGTACCTTCACGTTGCTGAGCTCCAGTCCTTAAGGGACAATGATACCAGGGAATTCAACATTAGCGCAGGTCGAGATGGTAGTTACGGACCTGTTAGTCCGGAGAAGTTGCTTGTAGATACTTTATTCAACATATCACCTGTTAAATGCCAAGGAGGGATATGTCATTTGCAACTGATAAGAACTCCAAATTCAACTCTTCCTCCCCTCCTTAATGCTATTGAGGCTTTTACAGCTGTCGAGTTTCCGCTGTCCGAAACTAACGAAAATGATGGTATGTCAGAGAAATGTGAGTTTATACTTTGTTATATACATACATATATACTTGTTTTAAAGTGTTTTTTTTTCTTTCCGTTATTGTGTTAGTCATTGCTATCAAGGGTATAGAAACAAGCTATGGTTTGAGTAGAATTAGTTGGCAAGGAGATCCATGTGTTCCTCAACAATTCTTGTGGGATGGTCTTACCTGCGAGTACACCTATATGTCTACACCACCAAGAATCCACTCCTTGTACGTGTGATGTTGATCTTTCTATCTTTGTTAATTAAGCTCTGAGTTCTTTAATATCTTACACTTTTAATGTCTTTCTGATCTTAACACCAGAGACTTGTCCTCAAGTGAGTTAACTGGAATTATAGTTCCTGAGATCCAAAATCTTACCCAGCTTCAAAAATTGTAAGTATGTCATTTTCTTCCTGAACACTCTGTTTATCTTTTTTTCCACTCACTCTGTTTGTCAAGGCAAATTGATTCAAGTTTTTGCAAATAATAGGGACTTGTCAAATAATAATTTGACCGGAGGAGTACCTGAATTTCTAGCCAAAATGAAATACTTATCAGACATGTAAGTTACTCGGTTAGCCATATGAACACAGTTGCCAATAATTTATTTTCCAAGTCTATTTATATAACTTTTTTTTTTTGTTAATTTACCATAGAAACTTAAGTGGGAACAATCTTAATGGTTCAGTCCCTCACGCTCTTCTTGATCAAGTGAAAAAAGGGTTGAAGTTGAAGTAAGATTTTCTTGCTTCCAATTGTTGATGTTCATCGAAATCACCTGCATGTCCTTTAATTTGTATTATATGTCTTCACTAACACTTAATTAGCTTGTTTACAATACTAGCATTCAAGGAAATCGAAAGCTTTGTTCTTCTAGTTCATGCAACAAAAAGAAAAGTAGCATCATGTTACCAGTTGTTGCATCACTCGCTTCTTTGGCTGCTATGACAGCAGTGATTGCTCTTCTTTTTGTTTGTATAAAGAGAAGCCCATCAAGCAGAGAAGGTATATATGTAACAAAGTCATAAAACCAGAAAAAGAAAGTTAAGTTTCTCAGAGAATTTAATAGCGATCTCCAATTATCTGTGTACGGTTCTAGGTCCATCACCCAGCCAACATTCAATAGAAGCAAAAAAGAGAAGATATACATACACCGAAGTTCTTGCGATGACAAATAACTTTAATAGAGTTCTTGGTAAAGGAGGATTCGGGATGGTCTATCATGGTTATATAAATGGTAAAGAAGAAGTGGCGGTTAAGCTACTTTCTCCATCATCAACTCAAGGCTATAAAGAGTTCAAAACAGAGGTTTTGGCACCATTTTATCCATTTTTGTAAAGCTGGCTAATTTGATGTATGTTATATTTTACATTTTTACATGTTTGAATAGGTAGAACTTCTTCTAAGGGTGTACCACACAAATCTGGTAAGTCTTGTTGGATACTGTGAAGAAAAAGACCACTTGGCCCTCATCTACCAGTACATGGCCAATGGTGATTTGAAGAAGCATTTGTCAGGTAAACATGTATGTGAGCATTAATCTTTGTTATGGAAATGCATTGTGTTTGATAACATCTCAAAGATTAATTGATGACATGCAGGTAGCTCCATCATGAGCTGGGTAGATAAACTAAACATAGCTGTTGATGCCGCACAAGGTTCGCCATTCTCATTTCCTCTTACCACACGTTTAACCAACTCTTTCTATTGATTAATTAACAGAAAATGAGTTTTGGAGACAGGGTTGGAGTACTTGCATATTGGCTGCAAACCATTAATAGTTCATAGAGATATAAAAAGTTCTAACATACTATTGGACGATCAATCCCAAGCCAAGCTTGCTGATTTTGGGCTTTCTAGATCTTTCCCAGTTGGAGATGAGACTCATGTGTCTACAGTTGTAGCCGGCACACATGGATATCTTGATCCTGAGTAAGTATTTTGCCTTTTCTGATAAACCATCTTTTCTATCAGTTGGAAAACCAAAAAGGAATTATAATTGGGGTGATCTTGCAGATATTTCCAAACTAATAGATTGTCTGAGAAGAGTGATGTCTACAGTTTTGGCATTGTACTCTTAGAAATTATCACAAACAAATCGGTGATCGATGATTCCCGTGAAATGCCTCATATAGCAGAATGGGTGAAATTTATGCTTTCTAGAGGAGACATTAGCAGTGTTGTGGATCCTAAACTTCAAGGGGTGTATGACTCTGGCTCTGCATGGAAAGCTCTTGAATTAGCAATAACTTGCGTGAATCCTTCTTCCTTAGAGAGACCCAACATGTCCCATGTAGTTCATGAGCTCAAGGAGTGTCTGGTATCTGAAAACAAGAGGACAAGAGACATAGACACAACGAGATCCCTCGATATTAACCTAAGCTTTGGTACTGATGTGAACCCCAAGCCACGTTAGCCTCCACTCTTCACTTTGCTGCATTCGTTGTTTGTCTGCTTGTCGTGTCACTGCAATTTGTTTTCTTTTCAAGAACTATCTTAATTCATTATAATGTGCAACCTAATGTTCTGAGCATATAAATATGAGAGCTAACTTCTCCTCGTGTTAATGAATCCTCACATTACAAAGATCAAAAGTAAATGTTTCTTGTAGTGTGATAAGAGATAAACTGAGTTCTTACATTAACAGAGACAAAACTGTACATCCAGATTCTGTAGACAGGACATGATAAGGGAACATCTCCTGGAAATGTTTAATATAAGAGCACAGACCCAAGACGTGTTTATACATACTTCTTCACACATACAGTGGCGAGGCCGATGGGCGAGGATAAGCAACAACTGTACTGCCAACAGCGGTCTGTCGAGCAAAACCAGCATTTGCTTTTTTGCTCATAACACTGTCACTTCTCCTACGCATTCTTCTATTTGTTCTATCCATTTTTCCTTCTGTAATAGCATTTAAAGACTGAATGTGTTCGAGATGCGAAACTACCTCACTCATGTTTGGTCTCAGCTTAATCTCTGTGGTGAGGCATCTCAGAGACAGAGTAGCCACTTTACATGCTTCTTCCATAGAGTACTGGTCTTGAAGACGATTATCAATGACTCGGAAGATCTTTCTTTTGTTTACAAGGTAAGGTTTAGCCCACTCCACGAGGTTCCGCTCTCCGGATGGACGATTCTTGTCCACAGCTCGACGACCAGACAACAGCTCCAGAAGGACAACCCCGAAGCTATAGACATCACTCTTTGTTGTTAGATGACCTAAAGGAAAATGCAAAATAATCAATCATAAGAAGAAGCAAATTCCGGGAAATAGAGATCTGACCAAGAAGAATCCGACACTTACCGGTTGCAAGGTACTCGGGAGCAGCATATCCGTGAGTACCCATGACCCGTGTAGAGACATGACTTTTATCACCTATTGGCCCATCCTTGGCCAACCCAAAATCAGAAAGCTTTGCGTTGTACTCCTGTGATCATGTACAAGGAGGTTTTTCATCATAAAGCTTAATACTTTCACAGTTTTGCCATGGCGATCATATCAATGATAAGCAAAGTTTAAAATACCGAATCAAGAAGGATATTGGAAGTCTTGAAATCGCGGTATATCACTCTTGTCTCGGAACTGTGAAGAAAAGCAAGGCCCTTTGCAGCACCAAGAGCAACTTTCAACCGCAGTTTCCAAGATAACGGTTGGAAGTACATACCCCCTGCAACCCCAAAAAAAAACCTTGAATATTCATAAACATCATAAAAAGCTTTAAGTTTGACGCAAGCCTGGGATTAGCCAAAGAGGAAAGACAACATACTCCTGAAAAGATGATTCTCCAAGCTACCCCGAGGCATGAACTCATAAACAAGAAGACGGTGCTCATCCTCTAAGCAATAACCGATCAGCTTCACAAGGTGGCGATGAGAAAACTGGCCAAGGTAATTCACTTCAGCCTGCAAAATCATCGAAACAGATCACAATCATCAAGCTTACCAATAACACACAAGAACCAATTGGAATATTTTAGCTTGTTTATTTAGCTGTTTTTACCAGCCATTCTTGGTGACCTTGCCAACCATCTTGGTTGAGCTTTTTGACGGCAATAACCAAACCAGTGCCTGGTTTAGTGGGAGTGAGAGACTTCTCATCAATCCAGCCTTTGAAAACACAACCGAATCCACCTTCACCAAGCACACTGTCTGGTCTGAAATTCCTGGTTGCTGATTTAAGCTCAGCAAAGCTGAAACTCTTGAGGTTTGGAGACTGCAAGATCTCACCCTCGGTTCGAGGGCTTGGTCTTACAGACACAGACGAGGCCTTACTCCCAAGACTTCCTGTATCTTTGGCGTCAGAACTCACATAATTCGGGCTCGCCCCTAAACCCCACCAAACCAAAAATAGTAATAGTTTCGTTAGACTAAGCCAAATTTTGAAAATGAAACACCAAATCTCTGAACCTCAGATGGAAAAATCAAAACTTTCAGGTAAAGAAACAACAAATCTAAGAACTTTGCCTTCACAGAGGAACAGAAACCATAAGATGTGTTACCCGAACTCAAGATTCATAAGAGGCTAAGAGGAGTCTCATTGTCTATGATAGCCGATAGGTAAAAGCATTAAAAAAATCGAAGTAAATGTGTATACCTGGGCTCTCAGCTTTGATTTGAGCACTCAAGCAAATCCCCATGATTAAGTAGTTCTAAGAGAGAACCAAATTGGAAACGCTTCTGCGATCTCTCAGTATATATCACACTTGAGATAAGAAAAAGGTAGAAACTTTAGAAGCTGGAAAGTTGAGGTGGAGAAAAATCAAAATGTGAAAAGAAAAGATCTCACAACTTTTATCCCCCCAAAGTGTATCCAAACTTTAAAGCATGTGACCAAGTTCATCTAATCTCTTTTTGCCGATTAAAGAAACCTAACAACTAACAAATGAAGAAGAAAGACAAATTCCTACTCACCTCTTCTCAACCAAGAGATATACAAACACGAAAAGAGAAAGTCTGAGTGTGAGAAAGGTGTTGCCGTTGGGTGGTGGCATTAATGGCGGATCGGTCCCGCCTCTCCTTTTTTTTTTTTTTTTTTTTTCTTCTTGTAGCGTTTATTAGTTTTGGAGCTTTTTGTTTTCTCACTCTCGGAAATCAAAATTCTTACCCTTTTTATCGTTTGGTTTCACCTTGTCATTTCTCTATCGTTGTCATTTGGCCTTTTTGGTACTACAAAGAAAAGAAGATATGAAGTCATAGAAGATTATTAGCCTTTCCACCTTTTTGGTGGGTCCGCTAGGCTAGGCTCGGCTCATTTACCGTTAATGAAAAACCTAATAATCTTGAAAATTTGGAAGGTCTTCGTATCTTGCATGAGTTTAAATTAAATATATTAAATTATATAATATTTTTATAAATAAATATATTTTCAAATTTAGTTAGTTAATTTTATTTTAAATTTATTGTTTTATATTTTGCATACCAAAATTTAATTTATAGAAATTAATTTATATAATTTTAAAAACTAAACATTTATTTCGAGGTATAATATGGTTAATAATATTTATTAATATATATATATATAATTAAATATAAATTTGAGAAAATAAATGTATTCGTCTTCTTTAAAAAATATATTTTTTATTAGTAAAAATATTTTATTTTTTACAATGTTTGTAGCTTAATACAAATGTTTTGCGAGTTTTAAAACTCACTGAATTCATTTTCTTGTATAGACTGTTGTTTTGTATTTATCAATCCATGCGATGTGAATTACTGTTGAATATATAATAAAATTTTAATTAGCATGTAATGACATGCATATTGCAATTTTTCTTTCGCAACAAAAAAATTTAAAATTTTAAATTTTTTTCGTTGGCTTTTAGAAGTTAAAATGTTACACTATTCTTTTAATTTGATTGGCCCTTAAATTTTGATTTTAGTTAATTAATTTATTGTAAACTAATTTGGATGTATTTGTAAAAAAAAAAGTAAAAAATCTATAGAGAACTCATGGATAAATCCATAAATATTTATCCAGATTTGCAAATTTATATCCATCTCTAATTTTTTCTCTTTTTTTTTCTATCTCTCATTTTATTCATTTACCACAACAATCTTCTACTAATTTTTATTATTATTAACATGTAAATTGTAACAATCTTTTAAAAACATTAAAATTAACATAAAATAAACCTAGTGATTTTTACAATAATAATTTGAAGAAAATATATGAGAATGTCTATTAGAAGTGCCTATGTTTGTAACGTCCCGACCGCCACCGTCCTTGAACACCTATGCCGGTACGTTATTCCAGGAGGCTCGAAAGACTTGTTACTATCCCTACAAATCACCACATGATCTTTTCCCATGTTTTGGCCTCACTCACACTGTACTGGAAATAACTTTCCGATAGATCACCCATCTTAGTACTACTCCAGCCCAAACACGCTTAACTTTAGAGTTCTCTCGAGATAAGTGACGAAAAAATAAGTGCACTTTGGTGAGATAAGTAATCAAATCAATTCTTTTAAGCCTCTTCACAAGCACCACCATATATAAGAAATCTGAATGTTACAATGTCATACTCAAAACTTTCATTTTTTCTAGTTGTAATGATGTTGAAACTTGATGGCTTTTGAACCTCAGTTGATAATCTGTAAATTATTTTAGTAGCCATCAAAAAATTTGTTATATATAATTTTAAAATAAAAAATAAACTTATGCAGAATAAATATAAAAGAAATATATTTATAGAATTAGAGGCAAAATAAAAATTTAGAATCAAACTCTTACCATCATTACGGTTATGTCTTAGTTGATTTTTTTAACTCACACAATATGATGGAAGAATGTCAAAAATGAGTATTTATAGTATGAAAATTGAGCTAATTTTATATTTTAAAAAAATAAATAGATTAAAAAAGTTAATATGTAATAATTATTGACATATGTAACATCAATGTAATTAAGTAAAAGAGTTACAAATGTTGGTAATCAAGTCAATAAATATAATCATTTTAAAGGAGTTAGAAGACAATAATTATAATCATTTTAGATAAAATCTAACCAAAATAATTAAATTTGATAGAATATGTATGATATTTTACTTATTATTTCTTTATAATGAAGTTAAAATTTTATTTATTTTTAGATAAAATATTCAATAGTGGTATTGTGAACTAATTTGCCTTTAAGATAATGTGAATGATTAAGTTTTATATGAAAAAAATATACAGAGGAAAAAGAAGTATCATAATATTTGGTATAGTTTATATTATTTTGTGATAAAATAATTTTATGTTAATATTTTATTTTGAATGATGAAATAAATATTTTAGTTTTGATATAATATATTTAAATTTAAACAAAAATTAGGATGTTTTGATTTTTAAATTCATGATATTTAAAGAGATAACAAATATGTTATTTGAAAAGTGACACATGAGGGCGTGTAGGTGAATGATTAAGTTTTATTTTTAGGAAAAAAATAGAGAGAAAAAAGTATCATAATATTTTATATGGTTCATATTATTTGGTAATAAAATAATTTCATGTTATTTTTATACTTTGAATGATGAAATAAATATTTTAGTTTTAATATAACATATTTAAATCTAAACAAAAATTAGGATGTTTTTTATTTTTAAATTCATGATATAGATATATGTTTTTGTAATATATATCTTATTAATTTCAAAAGGGGTATAGTAGATAATTTTGGAGGACACGTGGCACATTCTCATAGCTTGGTTTTGAAAAAAACTTACTTTATTGTATAATTTAGTTTGTAGATTTTTTTTTCTTTTACTATTTTAAAGTAAAACATTTGGTGAAAGGATTCTGCGATCCCACCAATATAAAAATTTGGTTGATGAAAGTCACTATAGACAAATCTGATTGTCTGAATATATTTTTTAGTTGTGTTAGTTTGTAGTGGTTTTTGAAAATATATGATTCTATTATTTTAAAGTATTTGATTTATGTTTCTACTATTTTAAAGTATTTAATTCAAATATATATATATATATATATTATTATTTTTGAAAGTATTTTTTGGATATTCAGAGATTGAGATTTTGTGGTTTGATTTTAAGCGTTTTTTATTTATATTAGATTTACTGTGTTAGTTTGTTGTTTTATTTTAAACTATATGTTTTTACTATTTTAATATTTTTTTTATTTGAAACTATATTTTTAAATTTTTCTTGAAAATTCAAAGTTTGAGTCTATTTGGTTTGATTTTCGGGAAGCATTTTTAAAGCATTTTTAATTTATATTAGATTCATTGTGTTGGTTTTTTTAAAGTATATCTTTCTATTTATTATTTTTTGAATATATTGTTTGTTTAATTTTTGGGAAGCATTTTGAAAGCATTTTTAATTTATATTAGATTTATTGTGTTGGTTTTGTTTAAAGTATATCTTTCTATTTATATTTTTTTGAATATATTGTTGGTTTAATTTTTGGGAAGCATTTTTAAAAGCAATTTTAAATTTATATTAGATAAAATTAAATGTTATAAATAAAATAATCTAAAAGAAAAAAATTGGAAAAGAATATAAATGTCATTTTTTGGAGGACATGTGTCAGCCTTTAGTAACTCCAAATTAACCTTCTTTTATTACTTTATTAGATAAGATTTGGAAGAGCAATAATATTAATATCTCTCTATATGAGATAGACTCTCGGGTTGTGAACCATTGATGATTTTCAAGGTCCCCTTATGATTTTAGCAGTCACAAAATTCTGTAGATGTTCAAGGATTCTGCCATTTTGAAACTAAAAGAATAAAGTTAGTAGCAATTTAAACCAAGTTTGCAAATTTAGTTTCATCTTTCGTTCGTTCTGAATGTTTGTAGAGTTATCAATGGGATCTTATAGATCATTTTAAAAGAATTTTTATTATAAAAAAAACGTTTAAAATAATTTACAGATAATTTGATAATTTGATAATTATATATATATATGTATAATAATATTTTTCTAGATAATTTGTATTATTTGCGTGGTGGAATAAGACAATTCCCGTGACTCTTACAGCATCTTTCCAGCCAACCCTACGTACGTTCATTCATTCACTCATTCACTCTTGTTTTTTATAGGAAAATTTTGCTATTTTTTGTGTATCATAGTATCATTGATGAGATGATTACACATAAATGAATGAGCAGTGTAAACCTCAACGTGGTGATGGTTACTTGAAACTTTAATAAAATACTACAGACTAAATTCATAAATGATCCTGGGCCCATTCTATAATCATATCGTCCACAAGTTTTAGGTCTCCCTTCGATAAGAATTAAAATATTCAACCCAGAGAGAAGACCGACAAAGATTGTCATTGACTCATTGCATTATTTAAGTTTTTGGGTTCTTGTATTCTCTTAACCTAATCTTGACTAAAACAGTGTGTTTTGTAACAATTTGATAAATGCAACTCCAAAAATCTTTCAGATGCTGGGTTATGGGTTTGAATAATGCTCAGGAGTGAAAAACCGTATATTCAATGCAGGCCTGATTCAATGTAAATTTTGTTAGGTCCACAACAATGCCCCATTGCTGTTTTTCTTTTTCTTTTTTTCCCGTGCCTTTTATGGCTTTTTTAGTTTTGTTTTGACCAACTTTCTCTTCTGATTAAGAGTTTATTTGGTAAAGGCCAAGAATAAAAGTAAACTGTCATTTATTAAACTGGTAGTAGCGATTAACAAAAAGATATTGGTAAAAGTTTCCATATAAAAATTTCTCGTATTTTTTCTTACACTGATAAAATATTATAATATTTATTTTTGTTAAGGAATTTCAAATCTTTCTTATTGTTAAAGAAATTATTAAAATCTTTCATACAATATTGATGTAAATTGGTAAAATAATAACTATTAGGTTAAATTTTTACGATTTTATTATGATATTATATATAAATCTAAACTATTTGATATTGTATTTTATAAAAAGAAATTTACCCCCAAGTAGAAAAAATGTATTTAGATCGGATAATGACATACAACTTTTAGTGCCATACAAAAATAAATTTCAATATCTTGAGAGAATTGTAAAATAATGTCTAATTATAAAGAGCTGCAAACTCTCAATAATTATAATGAGCTACAAACTCTCAATATTAAATTTTAATTTGAAAACCCTTAA
>VBRH01000113.1:20812-39824 GCA_014578085.1 Cardamine resedifolia
AAGACAAAAGGAAAAGCTTTTCCTTAAAAACATGATTCGATTAATTAAAATGAAAGAGCTTTCCGAATTTGTAACATTTGAATTTGATTGGATAATTAAATGAATTTTTGGAAAGTAAAAAAAAAAGCATCGAATAACTAGAAAGTAATCCGATTATCGCATTCATATTAGGAAATGCCACGTGTATGGTGGATATAAAACGGAATCTTTCTCTTCTTCTATAAATTGTGGCCATTCTCTTTGTAAAAAGTCACAAAGCATACGAAGAAGAAAAGAAAAAGAGAAACTACAAGTATTAATCAAAGAGAAATGGCAGGTTCTAACTGTGGATGTGGCTCCGCCTGTAAATGTGGTGACTCTTGCAGGTATAAGCAGTAGATCCTCTCTTCTTGTTGCTTAGTCCTTAATCTCAGTGTGTTACCTATTAAATTTTGAAATTTTACTCTTGTTTGTTTTTTTCTGTGTGATGAAGTTGCGAGAAGAACTACAACAAGGAGTGTGACAACTGTAGCTGCGGATCAAACTGCAGCTGCGGGTCAAGCTGTAACTGTTGAAGAAATGATTGTGGTCAGGCCCGTCTCATTAATTGTTTGGGTCCTAGACAAATAAATTTCGCATGACCTTTTAAAGATGGTAAGAGATGTGTGTGTGTTGGAGTATATGTCTGATGGTAAGAGATGTGTCTGTTGGAATAAAAGACTTGGCATTGTGTTGCCTAATACAACTATTAAGCTTTACCTTTTCCTGCTTTGTAATGTTTTCATATGTAACGTAAACCAAAAAAACAAAAAATATGTGTATTAAACGCTTGTGATTATTAAGATGATGTATATGTCTTGGAACGATGGTTTAATTAACTCCCAAACAATAAAAGAAAGAAGCAGAGAAACACACAAATGAGAATATATAAAACCTTGTCTTCTCCTCTTTTTCCTATTCTGTGTTTGGAAGCTCCATGTCCAGCCTTTCTACAAAACTCATCAAACAAAGATGTAATCAATCATATAAATGATGAAAATATTTCATTGTACAACAAATACAACTGAGCAACTTCCCCAAGACAATAAACTGAAATAAGTTGGAGAGAAACAAAACGGGACTAGTCAACAAAGATATTCTCCAATTTTAATCTCTCCGATGGCTCACCAGCACCGTCTACAAGCATTTTCAGACCATCTTTAAGCTCAGCCACACCCTCTTCAAGAACCGCGCAAACCGGATATATTTTCACTCCTTTCACTCTTCTCTCAAGCTCTTCTAATCTCTCATCCGCGCCATTCTCATCGATCTTATTCGCCACAATCAATGACGACCTATCGGATAAACCTTCTTCATGGTACTCAAGCTCCATCACCAGATCTCTCAGTTGTTGCCACGGTGTTACTCCTTTGCAACCGTCTAGCCCCGATGCTAAATCCACTACGTAAGCCAAGACTTTGGTCCGTTCGATGTGGCGGAGAAAGTTATGGCCTAGCCCTCTGTTCTGATGAGCTCCTTTTATAAGTCCTGGAATATCAGCTACTGTCATGGAGAAATCGTCATAGTTTACGTTTCCTAGATTGGGATGGAGCGTCGTGAATGCGTAGTGGCCTACGCGGGGTTTAGCACGGGATAGCGCACCAAGAAGAGTGCTTTTCCCTGCATTTGGCATCCCGACAAGACCAACATCGGCGATGCTCTTGAGCTCCAATATCAAGACCGCTTCAGAGCCAAGCGAACCGGATTTAATACTGGAGCGTTCATCATTGTCTTCATCCTTATCATCATCATCATCATCATCCTCTATGTTCCTCAAATTGCTCTGACGGATCGCGGTTTTGGCGAACTTGGTGCCTCTTACATAACGTGTAGCGCAAACACTACCCAAACCGCCATCACCACCACGAGCAATGATTATTCTCTGACCTTGTTGTGTTAATTCCGCAACATTATACCTGATTTGATCAATCTCTCCTTCGTGGTCTTCCAAATCAGATTCCTTTGGCGTGCCTAGATGTCTCGTTAAACTCTCTTTCTCAGCTGCAACTTGAACAGATTCTGTCATAATATCTTGATCAATATTAAGGTTGTCCTCGGATGAAGGATCCTCAACCAATGTGCCAGGAAGTTCCCATGGATCCAAATCTTTAGGAGATTCAGTTTCCACCTGAGATGGAATATCACCTTCTTGAAGATGAATCACTGTCCCAATAGGCACTTGCAGGACCTGTGGTAACACAAGTAAGCGCAGAACGATGTTTTAACTCCCAAAACAATACAAGAAAGAAACACAGAAATGAGAATATACAAAACCTTATCTTCTCCTCTGTTTCCTATCCTATTTTTGGAAGTTCCATGTCCAGCTTTCCCACCTTTCTGCAATACTCATAACTCAGTTAAAGAGGAATTTCTCATGATACATTGAACGAAACAGAGTGACCTAAACTTACAATATGAGGTTGTAATCCGCTGAAATCCCAAACTGCGTGTGTGCATTCTAAAATCACATCACCTCCTCTCCCACCATTTCCACCTAAACTAAGTTCCAATTACATTACATGATCAACATAAACATTCTTCCAAACAATCAATCACTCAAGAAATATTCCAATTCTAAGTATACCAAACCTAAAACATAGCTATGGATTTGTGAATGATTCAACCTATAATCAGAGAAGGTAATATGTTATTCGGGGAAATAGTACCATCAGGTTTGCCATAGCGATCGGCACGGGTCCGGCGGGCACTGGAACAACCACTGCCACCTTCTCCGCCACGTGCGTACAGAGTAAACCTATCTCTCATCCTAGTCTCCTGCACAAACACAGATATCAGAAATTTGAATGGGAAAGAAGTAAAAGATAGGGTTTTTGGATGTGGAGGAAGTGAATAGATGATGCATTCACCTGCAAAGGTGCGACTTTTCCTTTCTTCTCCGAAGAATCTGAGTAGAAGACCAATGGATACCTCATCCATGGCTGTTTCTGAGGTCTTCGGTAAGATCTTAAATATCGGACGGGAAACGCCCGGCTTAGCCACATCAACTTGTTTCTGAAGGATCTCCGGCGACGTAAGAGATGGCTAATACACGACGAGGAGACACGGGAACGTGTCCCGCTGAGGAAATTTGATCGATCTGGGAGTTGTCGCGGTGGTCGGAGAAGACGGAACCGAGGCAATGGCTGAGGGTTCGTAATGGGCTCAGCCCAATAAAGTTACTATGGCCCATTGATTGAAAAGAAACGGAGTGAATTAGGTAGTGTAATAAAATGAAGATTTATTTTTAGTTCAATAACAAATTAATTGCTATTTAAAACTTAAAAGGTACAAAAACCATCATGTGAAAACGTAACCGTTAAACCGAGCAAGAGGTTACAGCCGCGATAATTTCCAGCGAATCTTGGATCATGTGTCAGATTTTGAGTCTAGCGATTTACTATGCAGATCAGACGCGGCTTGAAAAGAGAACGAAGAGACATGCGGACTGGGTTAGTGCCTGTTTGATAATTTAACCTAACCTAAACATGTTGGATTGAAAGGCACTCGTAGAAGCTTGTCGGCTACACATGCAGAGTTATTGGGTTTGATATGGGCAATGCAATGCATCATCGATATTAAGTCACCTTGTACCAACTTTATAACGGATTGTAAAGAGCTTCTTTCCATCACGGAATTTCCATAAGATTGGCCGATCTTCCAAGCAGAACTAGCAGATTTTGCTTCCCTCAAAGGAAAGATCCTCCTTTTTAATATCTCGTATGCTCCGCGAGCTTCTTATACTCATCGGATTTTCTAGCCTGTTATGCGAGAAATCGCGGTGTTTTTTTTTCGTTTGTAAACTCTATCGTGCCAATGTGGTTGCCTAGTGTAGCTTCCCCTTCGCATGGTTCTTGAATGAAAGTTTGTTTTGACGTAAAAAAAAAAAAAAACGTAGCCCGTTAATTTTTTTTTAAATGTGAAATTATTTTTAAGTAAACTGTATTTCATCAAAATTTTGGGATTTATGACATTATTACAAGCTCTAAGAAATCTTGAATTTCTATCAACAACATATATACATGTATGTATATCACACACACAGAAAAATCTAACTGAAACATTAAAAAAAAAAGAGGTTTTGTATTTGTAATTACTAATTAACAAACACAAAGCAATTCATCTAACACTTCATCAAAAATCAAATCTTCAAGCTCAAGAGTCAGCCATTCAGACTCACCTTGAAGATTCATCCATCCATCACCTTTTGTAAGATCTCTCCCAACAATATCGTCCAATGAACGATCTCTATTCTCAGCTCCTAATCCAGAAAGGCTCCACTCAACTCTTCCCCATATCTCATCAAGAAAACGTTTTCCATTAGGAAATGTTTTAGGAAAATAGATGTATGATTGGTTGTGAGTGTCGACGATCGCCTCGTTAACCAAATCGAAGAGAAGCTCTTTGTTTACTGCTTCTTCTTGTATCTCGACTTCGTAGAGCAGTGATGGATTCAGTGGTTGATCCTCTGAGTGCCATATTTCTCCGTTCTCTTTGTTTTCGAGGAAGCCTGAAACTTCTAGAACCTTCTTTACATAACAGAAGTAGGCATCTTCATCTTCTTCTTTATGGTTGTAAATCTCTAAAGAATTTAGACCTAAACCTGTACAGCAAGCATTCAGATTTTCATAATTTTCACTCATGAAAAGATGAAGATGTTTTAGTTATTTCATACAAGAGCTTACTTACCTTGTGAGAGTAGTAAAGTCGCTGTCTTTTGTGCAGTATCATCCGACGAAACGGTACTAGGAACTGAATATGGATCTTGTTGCAGGATTCTCTGGGTTGGGGTGTCTAAATGGTTTTCTTGGCGTATCTCCTCTTGCTCCTCATCTTTTGCTTCCTTCTCTGCTCTTGTGGGAGATTCTGATAACAATAGAGATTTCTTGGGTCCAAAGTTAGTATCCTGATCTACAGATTTCCTAGTTTCCAGATTGGAAGTAGAACTGTTTCGAGGTAGGTCGGTCATAAATGAACCAAGAACTTCAAGGCTGGACAAGGACGAAATCCGTCTGAAGAATTTCGGTTTATTATCTCTCGAATTGCGGTTTTTCTCTTCGTATGAAAGTTTCAAGCTCCTCGAACGCAAATCTCCACCTTCTCTTCTAAAACTCTGCTCCAAGAGATGAGAATATCTCCCCACATAATCATCTTTTGAGACATCCGGAAACTTCTTCTTTTTCTTCTTCTTTGTGTAATTTCGGTCTTTAAGTGCGTTCTTGAACAAATTCTTGATTTCTCTAAATCGGTTTATAAAAGCATTATTAAATCCATGATCACTATCAGCTGAGGCAGGAGAAGTAGAGATTGATTTGTGTTCCTGAGAAGTGTCTCTTGGAACATTCAAAGTCAAAACGGCACCATTTTGCTTTGGAGCATACCAATTCTCCTTCTGCTTGTGTTCAAGCCTAGCGGGGCGTGAAGAACCTGGGAGAGGAAACGACCCTGACTTGGGCAAAACTCTTGGATTAGACTTGATCTGGACTTGCCTCCCGATTCCCGAATCCGGATCTTTCAGTATCTTGACAAAAACATCTTCCTTTTTCAAGATTTCAAGAAAATCCACGTACTCTGTTACTTGCGTCGTTGTCATCATCTTCCTCACTTTTGTTTCTTGTCTACTTGGCTTATTATCTGCAGCAGCACTAATCATCTTTGAATCTACATTCTTAGAATCAAGAAACGGTTCATGTTCATCAGTTTCACGCAACAAGGAATGGGTTCTTGGGGTCTTCCAACCTATGAAAAACAGAGTTAAACCCATCATTCAACAAAATCTATTTTCTTTAAAATGAAAATTAATTACGATATAGACTTACAGATTGGGCGGTTTCTAGTTCTCCAATGATGGAAGTCAAGCACATGAAGCATTCCAGCTAACCAGCCTGATTTGTTATTATATTTGCCATTTCTTCCACTTGAATTCTCGTTTTCCAAATGTTTTCCCATTTCGATTCCTGAATCTGAAGAACATAGCTAAATTTACGTTTTTTTTAGCAACCAATCCCATTTTTTAAACGGTGTGAAGACCGAGTATAAACAACATCGACGTTTTATAGAAAAACACACACACAGATTTAGTCAGACCAGACTTGGTAGCTTGTCTGAAATCGTCAAAATCCAATCAAAAAATCAAAAGAAAACAACTTATCTATCTTAAATTTCATTTTAATGAACCAAAGCAAAAGCGGAATTGAAAAGTTGTGGAGAAGGATAGAGGAATAAAAACCGTTAAAAGAATTTACCCGGTAGAAGCTGACCTGGCCAAGAAGAAGAAGGAAGTGATTCAGAAACCAATAAATAATAGCTCTAGTAAATTCAGGTGTTATTGTTTGTTTGATTATTTACAAACCGAAGAGCATAATAAGAAACAACAACAAAAACCAAAGATGGGTAGATGCAACGGAAGGAAAACGAGGAAGACCTTGAACAAGAAAGAAGAATGTGAGAGACTTTTCGTGCGCCTTATGTGGTTCTACTTTACCCGCCAAATATGGCCCAGTCCACTTGTAGAAATTTGTAAAATGTCTGTTTCATAGTATATATTTCTCTATATATATAACCTACTATCCTAGTCACACGCCACCATACATGAATATAGTATTTTTTTTTTCTCTCTATGGAATACTAGTGTATTCTACATTATAAATAAGTATTTTAAAAATATATACTCGTTAAATATTTATTTAAATCTTGTTCTGAATTTTTATCATCATAATGAGAAGTCTATGATGATTTGGTTAAACTCATTAAAAGTATTCATTATATACATCAATATTGAAAATTATATACTTCTATTTAACATGCTTCGTAAACAATTTATCACTTACTTTATATATATATATATATATTGGTTACTTCGAGAAAAACAAAAGTTTTGAACCAGAAAGTCAGAAACCCATATCCATCAAATATATTGTGGTTTTAGTAAGCAAAATTCTTCAATATTGTACAACCAATATTAATTTAAAAGTATTAAAAGTTTCTAGAATTGGGTGGTTTTAAGAAGACCGATACTACTTGTGCTGGTAAAAGTATGTTAATAAGTAATAACCCATGTAGGATGAGTAGTTTTTCAATTCTTCTTTTTTTTTTATTAAAGTAGGATGAGTAGTTGTTAGGTTACTTGTGTTTGTGACATTTTTTTTTTATAGTAAGTATTTCCTCCGTTTTTTTAAGATGGATTTTTAAGGTTTTGCATATATATTAAAAAAAAAATTTGTATAATCTAAAACATCTCAATCTTTTTATTAAATTTTAATTATTTTTAACCCTAATTAATAAGGATAAAACAAAGAATATTACATAACTTTTGCATTAAAAATACAAAACATTCATTTTTGTGAAACAAAATTTTTTTCTAAACTATTTATTTTTAAAGAACGATGGAATACTATTTTATTGGCTAAAGGCTATCCGTTTGGTTGCTTATGCTATTTATATGCTAATTCTGTATCGGATGTTGTATATCTAGTGTTATATATATATATATAATACTACTATTATGTTAGCCAGGATTGACTTGAAAGCCAAGGTTGACCTGGAAGATTATAACCCTAATCACGCTTTCGTATTTTACCGGAGTAGTAGGAAGACTTCAACTACCAAAATATCCAAAAGAAAATGAAAATTAGTGCTGTGTATTTAGAATGGCTGGACAAAAAGATAGGTTGAGATCATTTCGTTTAGCAAGTGTTGGCCAAGAAACAGTATATTAGATATTAGTATTTTTTTAAAAAAAAATTGGATCTGTTCCTATCAAATTAGTCTTAAACAAGAAAACAAAGTCAAATACTTTAGTTGGACCGGGCGTGATTAAGAATAGCAATTATCACAACTGCCCCAACCAAAGTAAATGAACATGCCACCAAATGAACTAAAGACATTTAGATTAAAAAAATTCATAATTGTTGTTGACAAAAAAAATCAAGAAAAGAAGAAAAGTCCAAATTTAAGATCAATGACGTAAGAGAGGGAGAGAGTGGTGGGGAAAGGAATTATGAAAGTTGACGAGAGATTGAAGAAAACGAGGCGTCAATTATAACATGACACGTGGTAGTCCCTTTGCCCATCCGATCCGCTAAATGACACGAGATCCAACGGCGATCGCGAAACGAAAGCAAATGAGAAATTGTGGCTCTTTGACTTTTAAGAGTTTTGTTTTAGTAGTATAAAATGTCTTTAGCCCATAAGACCAATCTTAGTTCCTAGTTTTCCGCAGCTAAGTTTATTACTTGCAAATTGGGAAATCACGCGTAAGCCCACGCACGATCTGAGGCGCGTGCTGTGTGATAATATTTTCAATGACCCGTCACTGTGTTTAGAATTTATGTTTTCCAATCAACTGTTTTTTGTTCCATCTAAATTTGTTACATGCGTGGAAGTGATTTTTTTCACCTATAATTTTACATGAAAAACTCAGATTAAAATATCTATATGAAAATGAATAGTATATCAATATTATTTTAAAATTATACGAAAATAAATTAAATTTGAAACTGATAAACATGAGCCACAAAACAATATTTTGAGCATCCACTATCTAATCAAACTACCACATATTTTATTGATTTTTGAGATCTCAATATATTTATTTTCGTTTTAGAAAATGTATTTTCGCTTTTACATCCATAAATCGCAACGTATAGAATAGAACACCTCTATATAACGTAGTGATGTTTCTCACACACGCAATCAGACTCCGTCTTCGACTTCTCTCATACGGTCACGAAAGGAGGAAGGCGCGTACATGCACGCACTTGATTGAGAGTGGTCCTTATCTCGAATGTTTACGTATTTATTTAAAACAGAAACCCCTGAGTTAAAAAGTCTCTTTTAGTCAACGCCTCTCTCGCGTTGTTAAATCAGAAGTTCGTTTACTTGTTTTTGACGTCAGACTTTTCATCTATTTCTGTTGACAAAAATCTTCTATTTTCCTTCTCAAGATTTATCAGACAAAAGTGGAATAATATCTCTTATGTATTTTTCTTTCTTATATTCCTATCCCCTAATAATTAATATTTGGCTGCACTAGAAAATCATTTTTTTTCTCTTTGCACATAAGTCAACTCTCTCTCTATCTCTCTCTTACTTCTTCTCATCATCTTCTCTTTTTCCTCTCTTTGGATTTCTTCTGCCATTGATGAACAATCAAACTCAGCTTGAATTTCCATAAATCTTCTATTGACTTTGAATTTCCAGAAAAAGAATTGAGCTTAAAATTCCTTGAAAACGTTTCTTGATGGGTAACGGAGTGACAAAACTGAGTATATGTTTCACAGGCGGCGGAGAGCGTTGCCGGCCAAAAGACATCTCCGATCTACTTCCGGATCCTCTAGACGAAGGTCTAGGTCATTCCTTCTGCTACGTCCGACCCGACCCGACTCTAATTTCTTCTTCCAAAGTCCATTCAGAGGAAGAAACGAGGACGTTCCGTACAATCTCCGGTGCCTCCGTCAGCGCCAACACGGCGACTCCTCTCTCAACGTCACTCTACGATCCGTACGGTCATATTGACCGCGCCGCCGCATTCGAGAGCACGACGTCGTTTCCTTCAATTCCTCTACAGCCGATTCCCAAAAGCTCCGGTCCAATCGTCTTGGGTTCAGGTCCAATCGAAAGAGGCTTCCTTTCAGGTCCGATCGAGAGAGGATTCATGTCAGGTCCGCTTGATCGGGTCGGGTTATTCTCAGGCCCGCTTGATAAACCAAACTCCGATCATCATCAGTTTCAGCGTAGCTTCTCTCATGGTCTAGCTTTACGTGTCGGGTCAAGAAAAAGATCTTTGGTTCGGATCCTCCGTCGAGCAATCTCAAAGACGATTTACCGAGGGCAAAACTCGATCGTTGCTCCGATCAAATCCGTTAAAGAATCCGATTGGGGAATTAGATCAGAAAAAAGCCAGAACAACGAGAATCTCACTGTGAATAGTTTGAACTTTAGTAGCGAAGGAAGCTTAGACGACGACGTTTCGCAGGAAAGCCAGAACCTTCAGTGGGCCCAGGGAAAAGCCGGTGAGGATCGAGTACACGTGGTTGTTTCGGAAGAGCACGGTTGGCTTTTCGTCGGAATATACGACGGATTCAACGGTCCAGATGCACCGGATTATCTTCTTTCTCATCTATATCCTACGCTTCATCGAGAGCTCAAAGGCTTGTTATGGGACGATCCAAATGTCGAATCTAAATCCCAGGATCTAGAAACCTCTCATGGAGACGAATCGTGTTTAAATCAGGAAAATAATAATGATCATTGTGAGCGATGGTGGAGATGTGAGTGGGATCGAGAAAATCAAGATCTTGACCGTAGATTAAAGGAACAGATCAATCGGAGAAGTGGGTCGGATCAGTTGCCGGCGAACCATGCCGAAGTTTTAGAGGCTCTGTCACAAGCTCTGAGGAAAACAGAGGAAGCGTATTTAGACACTGCAGATAAGATGCTCGACGAAAATCCTGAATTAGCTTTAATGGGTTCTTGTGTTCTGGTGATGTTGATGAAAGGTGAAGATATATATGTGATGAATGTTGGCGATAGTAGAGCGGTGCTTGGTCAGAAATCTGAATCAGATTACTGGTTAGCTAAGATAAGACAGGACTTGGAACGGATCAACGAAGAATCGATGATGAGTGATTTGGACGCTTGTGAGGGAGATCAGTCCTCTTTAGTCCCGAATATATCGGCTTTTCAGCTCAGTGTTGATCACAGTACAAACATAGAAGAGGTAAAGTAGACAAAACAATGGCATTCGTTGCTCAATGCATCTGAATTTTTGGGGGTTTCATTGAGATATTTATTGTTATATTTCTTGTGGTTCTTAGGAAGTTGAGAGAATAAAAAACGAGCATCCGGATGATGCTACCGCAGTGACGAATGAACGGGTTAAAGGCTCCTTGAAGGTCACAAGAGCGTTTGGTGCCGGTTTCCTCAAGCAGGTATGAGAATATTCATCTGACTTTTAGGTCATGCAGTCGTATGTTCTCAATCTAATGACTTTGGTTATGTAATTTTGCAGCCTAAATGGAACAATGCGCTTCTTGAGATGTTTCAAATTGATTACATAGGGAAGTCCCCGTACATCAACTGTTTTCCGTCTCTCTACCACCACAGATTAGGCTCCAAGGACAGGTTTCTAATACTATCATCGGATGGTCTCTACCAATACTTCACAAACGAAGAAGCGGTTTCAGAGGTTGAGCTCTTCATCACATTACAACCTGAAGGAGATCCAGCTCAGCACCTTGTGCAAGAGCTTTTGTTTAGAGCTGCTAAGAAAGCTGGTATGGTGAAGATAATTCTTACACTAATATGTCTGTGTTCGAAAAATCGATTTTAGGTACAAAGTTTGTCTTAATTGATGTTTTTGTTGTTGCAGGTATGGATTTCCATGAATTGCTAGAGATACCACAAGGGGAACGGAGACGTTACCACGATGATGTTTCAATAGTAGTGATCTCATTAGAAGGAAGAATGTGGAAATCTTGTGTATAAAAACAAAAACAAATCCCTATGATGAGCATACACACTACAAAATTGGTGTGTTACTTCTGAATCATGTATAATGTTGATAAACTGTAAATAATAATAATAATAAAAAGTTTTGGCAACAGTTTATAAGTCTAGTGTCATAAATCAGAGGTCAAAGGTTGGTTCTTTGAATGTAGAGCTTCTTCCAACAACTAACTGTATGTGAATAGAGAAGTAAATGAAGGAATTGAAAGTGGTTTGGTAATTGGTAGTATGAGATAATGAGAACGTAGCAGGAGCACTAGTGGCTCAAAGAAGTTATTCACTTTCCCTAACATTTAATTCACTTCCTCTCTCTGTTTTTTTTTTTTTCACTAAATCTTTGGCCTGTCTTTGTTTTTCTATACTTCTTCCTTCTATTTCAGGGAACTTGGTTTTTATTACATTTGGATTTTTATGTTTTATGTAACTCTTCTTGTCTTTATATTCTTTCTACCTTTGTTTCTCCACTTATCTCAAAGTCCCCACACTTGCCTTTCACATTGTTGACTTACCTTTTTTACCTTTAGTTAGCTGTCCATTTTTCCCTTTCTTTGACTGTCTCTAGATTTTGAACACTTGCACAAACAAATATGAAAATCTAACCACACCGTAAAAGAGAGTTGAGCAGAGTTGGTTTCGTTATTTAAGAAGAAACAGTGTATTTTAGAGTGGCGTTGGGTCAACATCAACAATCAATTTACAAACTTTGATTAATACAGCGCGTGACTCATCTAACGGTCAGATTAGTCTTTGTTTATTTGTAATAAATCTGTTTTCCCTTTTCTTTTCTTCCTTTAGACATCATGCAATAGATACAGTACAGATAGACAAAAGTAAAAAAATGTATGTACAATTTTAAAGATTTGCAAGGCGTAAACGTTGGGCGTCAGATTCAGACGACTAAGCTGCAGATTGGTCATTGGAGAGGTCTCGTGCCCACTTCACTCTATTAGGTGAAAGTAATGATGATAATGCATAAAGATGGGGCACAGTAGATTGTCGTGAAGTATCCTTCCGGGTTTTATGGAGTGCATGAAACAGAGGGCACTGGAGATTTCAGCTATAACCCGAGTTTGAGTCAACCAAGACAAAGGAGAAGTATTGGTTTTTCGAAAAAGCTGATCTTGTAGGTTACCGTTTGGTAGGTACACAAGTGGCCATGCTTCAGGACAATAGCCAAATAGTGTGTAATGAGATGCGGATGTTGTAGTTTGCAGGGAACCCGAACCTCTTGTTGCAATTGCATATTGTGTGGATGCTGTCGCTTTATTGCAACGGTTTATGCTCATCATTTCCCTTTATAGATACACCCGTTGTTCCCTCCTTGTCCCAGCTTGAAACTCTCCGAGAAACTGAATGTGGCTGATTCAAGTTCTGACAAAGAGAACTTAGTCAGCTCAAACATACCCTCGCCAGCTTAGTCCAACACTTAGTGCCTCTGGATCCTCTGTTTCTCAAGGCGTAACTTGGCAATAGACAACTCCACGACTCTTAGCTCCGTCGAGATTTCTTTGCATTGTCGACTTGCTCCTTGAGTATGGCAGTTTAGGAGAGCAAAGCTTCTCATTGTTCTTTGTAGTCTTCTAGAGAGCTCCTCTTTTTGCTCCAAAGAGCTCATACTAATGAAAATAAGAGCTCTCTAGAACACTTACAATGAAGTTGAGCTTTTGTTTGTGTTACTTCATCTTCTTTGGTTGCATGATACAAAGTTATACAAGATTTATAAACCTTACGCGATAATACTCATTCTCTTTTAAAGAAGGCCAAGACCTGTAATTTTTTCTTTGCCAGAATCAGTCTTCGATGGATTTGCCTTTTTTTTTTTTTTTCAAATCGCAATCGACCATTTTGTTTGTAACGTTCCGATTGTCATTTGAAAAATAATATTAGTTTGTAAAGATAATGTCCCCACACAGAAGCCTACAAATATAGTTTGGGTTCCAAGTAGAGACATTTATTTGATTTCCACCTCTGATAACACTTCATCTGCTCCAACATCTAAAGCGGTCTAGACCCAAGGAGGTAAGACATATATAGGTCTTCATGTCGAAGGTCCATATATGATCATTTATAAAAGACAAAAAAAATCATGTATATATAAGTCCATATATTCTTCGATTTAAAATAAAATAAAATGGAACTAAAAATTCTAGGCAAGCAATTTTCCTAGGATCCTTGTAAAAATCTTGATTCTGATAAAGTAAATACATCGTTCAAAGACTAGCTTAATCAAATCCAAGAACGGTGATAATAATTAGTGAAAAAAAAGAAGAAGGTAACAGTCAAAAAAGCATTTCAAATGATTTTAACCCGACCGTTAAAAAGTGGGACTATAAAAAAAGTTGGGGGTCAAGGACATACAAATCCCTGCACGCATTGTTTTCCGTGTCAATCTTTTCTTTAACGTTTTCTCCATTATATTCTCTCTACCTTTTCCTAACGCATTATGTTGTATCATTGGAAAATTATTGTTTTCATTGCAAACTACCAATACAATTAAAGTTACATGGTTTTTCCAAATATTGCAATATCCATAATAAATTAGACGCCAACGTCATCATATTATACTTTATCATGACTGATCAAAACCAATATAGAGATACCCGTCCCCTAGCTAGTACAGTAAATCAGTTATGAGTAATCAAGTTAAGTATACATGAACATGATGTCGATCGTAATGTATATAAACTTTCATATCTGGAGTCTGGAGACATGCCTATTAACTTTTTGCTTAAACAGCATTAAGAATATATATACGTGACATGAGTACGTTTAAATCCATGCAGAAAGTTTATTCTTGAATTAATAATACCTACGTGTAGTGCTAGACATATACATGTCTGCATATATATAATTATATTTATAGAGGATCATGCATCCACACAAACACTCTGACAGTCTGACACATAGATTCGTACAGTAAGACTGTAAAAGAAAAAGAAACTCCTAAAAATATGAGAAAAACGTATTTTGGGAGTTTAAAAACGTAGCATCCAGAGAGACACGGATTTATATGATCAAGTTCCTGAGTCAGCAACAACCCTTTTACTTTATGAATTATGCTTAGCTTTAATATATTTACAAGAAGAATCAATAAACGATAAATCATTAGTAATGTTCACTACTCGCATTGGTATATATTAAACGGAAATTGAGTATAATTAGCTAGAACTAGCTGAAAATATTATAAATATTCGATGAACGCGATTTAAAGAGTATATAATTTGGACTGTTACACACACGTATTGAGACATATGAACTTCAGAATCAGATCAACCCTAAGATCACGCGATACAAACAAATTATATATATGACTGATTATATAAATAAGTATCAATTTTAAGTTGTAACCCCACAAACTCTAGTTAAGATACCTTTTAGTTTGTCTCAGTACTTCTCCACGACCATCGTCCCGAACACAAAATCTGCATGCATAATCCTGACCGTTCGTAGTCATTTAAGTCAATCTCCACGTCGTAACATACATTAATGATCCGACAAACAAAATCTCACAAGAGTTCATTAGAAGGAGCCGAGAAATCCGAAGCGGTCCAATAGTACTGATTAGTTTGATTCCCCGGAGACGTCAAACCGGAGACCGGTAGTCTAGGTAAGTTAACCGAATTGGGCTGCTCTTCCATCTTCACCGGAGCTGTATGGTAAGCCCTAGAATCTACCATGGAAGCAGATATCTCGACGTTGTTTCCGATATTACCCTCGTTCGGGAAAGCGTACCCCGTCGTTGGATCGAAGAAAGCGAAGGGACTCAGCGATCCAACGGATGTCATTAGGTTGTTTTCATTGTTGTTGTTGTTGTTGTTTTCGTCATGAATGTTTCCAGTAATCAGAGTTGAATTATTTCGTCCATTTCCGACATGGAGAAACCCTAGATCGTTCATCAAACTACTCGAACCGATCTGGTGAGCTTGGTTGTTGCCATTAGTGGCGGCTAAGTTCAAACCGATACCTCCGAGTTGAGTGAGATTGTAAAGAGTTGGCGAAAACGGGAACTGATGATTTATCCTTAGCTGTCCTGAGCTAGGACTTGAAACGTTGACCGTAGAAGACTGTTTGGACGAAGATGAAGAAGATTTTGAATTCCCATTTTTGCCCTTCTTGTTATTCCTCCGGCAGCCTCCACCGACAGGGACGTTCCTCAGGGCGCCGCCTTGTGTCCAGTAGCGACGGCAACCTTTGCAGAAGTGACGAGGTTGAGTGAGGTTATAGTTGTTGTAGTAACAGAACTTAGTGTTGATGGAGTCGCATCGAGGACAATTTAGGGGTCCCTCAGGCGGGGGAATTTTGGCCTGCCTCGCTCTCTCCACCATCGATCCACCCATCCTCGCCGGAAGTCCAGCAGAGGCAGCGGCATGGTGGTGGTTAGGGTTAGGGTTAGGGTTTGCTTGGAGAGGTGGAAGTTGATGAGAAAGTAGACCATGGCCACTAACTAGACTTCCATTTTCGTGAAGCTGGTGATGCTGATGATTCGAATTTGTAGTCTGCAAAACCAAACAATAAAATCAAAGTAATCAAAATAAAGAAGGAAAACCCCAATTCAATACTGGTGTAATATTTCTAGAAATATAATACGTATTTATAAAGCATGAAATACCATATATATATATATATATATAGATGTTGGAATTTTAAAGAAAGCGGATTAGAAAAGAAGACGAGAATAGGAATATCTTTTAGAAACGAATCAAAATTATTGCTAAGCGAATCAAAACATCAATGAAGAATTTAAGAGAGAAATTACAAAAAGAGAGAAAGAGAGAGAGAACATTTAGTAATGAAAGATCAAAGAAGTGAACCTGTGACCAATTGGATGAAAAAACCATTGTTCTTCTACCCTTTATTATCTCTTTCTTCTTCCTTCTTTAATAAAGTTTGATGGATCTTTAGGGGAAAGAACTCCAAGGAAAAAACTTGGTGGGGGGAATCAAAAAAAGAAAGAAAGAAAGCCAAACGAAAGAGAGGAAGTAAGACGACCAAAGAGAAACGCGAAGAGAGCACAGAATCAAAAAGGAAAGTGAGAAGTGAGAAGAGAGAAGGAGAACAAAGAAAAATTAAAGGGAAGAAAAATATTTTTTTTTTCTTTAACGAGAAAAAAGAAAAGGAGTTTGGTTCTTTTTATATGCTTTCTGTATATTTGTATAATTTCCACTCTCATCTTCTCGTGTGTATACGCGTCTTTACTTCATTTATGTGTTATTTTTATTTGCGATTCCCATTTTTAGGGTTTGAGTGGGGACGTTTCTTCGCCTATAAGGTTCCTCTCCTAGACGTCTATGGAATAATATATATATATAGACTAATTAACGTTCTATGAAATTATACCGAAGTTGTAAAAAAACTATCTAAATCTAATTAATTAAAGCTAACTATTCAACTTTCGTCCGTGGTGAAGAGATTCTCACAAGTTTTTTTTTTTAAACTGTTGTTTATAAAATCTATTATTTTTGCATCTTTGCAAAAATAACATAAATTTTTTCAGGTGATATAAATATACTTTCAGTAACAGTCATCTTCCTCGCCTATATATCTAGATTATCATTTTCTATTCCTCCTTTCGAATTTTCTCGAGAAAATACAACAATTTCGTCTTCTCCTCCTCTCTCTTTCAGCGGTTTACTGAATGTGTAATAAAAGTGTTTTTGCAAAATTTCAGAATTTTTCATAAATGTCCTAAACACTTTTACGTGTTTATCTTACTGAAAACATTGTTAATGGTCATTTTTATATATCTAAACAATATAAATAGTAAAATCTAAACTCTAGCTATTTAAAATTTAATAACCGCGTCAAAACTTAGAAGCTTTTAAACGTTAATCAAAATATTTGTTTTTTCATTTTCTTTTTGGCATCAACTCTAATCCAGAGATTTTAAACTCAAACTACCGTTTAACTTTTATGGAAGCTCATCATCGTTGGACAGTCAGCTTCTCTATTTCTCTTTTTTTTTCTTTTCTTTTTTTCTTACGTACGTACCTTTCTCTATAGGGACATTTTTGTCAAATAAAAAATAAAATAAAAAAGATGGATCGATGTTATTGGGAAAAATTAAGATACAAAAATAAATAGTTTCTTATAATTTAGATGTCAAGCCCCATATGCCATACATAAAGCATATCATCATCATTCGATATCACACTTTTGGTGGGATCTTGTCTATTATGCAATGGTGAGTAAAATTTGATGGCTTAAACTACATTGAGTAACATTAATAAGTGTAGAAGGTAAACAAATATTTCCTCCGTTGGATTTTTAAGGTTTTCACATATATTAAAATTTTTTTTGAATAACCTAAAATATTATTATATTTTCATTAAATTTTAATTATTTTTTATTTTACTTTAACTCTAATTAATAGAGGTAAAACAAAAAATATAACATAAATTTTGTATTAAAAATACAAAACATCCATTTTTATGAAACAATTTTTTTTTTCTAAAACAGATATCTTTAAGGAACGGAAAGAGTAACATCTATATATGATGATAAAATAAAAATGAAAATAACATGTGTTGTTTTACAATTAGACAACTTATGTAAAATAACTTGTTTGGTCCTCATAGTATCCTACTTTATGTAGCGGACTACATATCTTACAATAACTATACATAGTTAACTATATTTCAAGAGAACACACTTAACGATATAATCATATAGCTAGAATTTTCTAACATAACTATACACAGACTTTCGGCATTTAATTCGGAGAGACTTTGGAAATTTTGATTTAAAAAATAACCCTAAAGAAGAATCAAACTCGAGACACAAGAGAACCAATCCCTTTGTACTACCACTAGACCGTCATCCCTTTGGTTATTTATTAGTTAATTATGATTATGAAATCTAAAGTAGTTAAAGAAAATACATCATCACCGGTCTCCTTCTTCTTCTTCAAGTCGATAATGAACTTTGGTTTTCGATGAGAAAAAGAGTCACTCTTTTCCGAATACAACTTTTATTTTTTGGGCCAAAATATTATGCAACAAAACGTACTACTTGTTAAAAGAGGAGCTCTCCATTTTGCAGTTTGTCTCTACATTTTCTCTACTTTTATTTTTCTTTTTCTCTTATCTCTTCATTGATCACTCGTTTCATTTATAAATTGCGAAACCTCTTTTTCAGAAAGGGACCGCCAAAGATAGCCTACTTGCAAAATTATTATAACACACTGCTTCGAGTGGGGCAAAACTCTCCACCGCTAATAATGTTAAATTTGTTTTCTCAATAAGCAAAAAAAGGGCTTTAACAAAAAAATAAAAAAAATAATAAAAAAAGGGAAAAAAATAAAAGGACGACGTTCATGCATGAACCCATCACGATGACCTTTTCATATACCAAACCATCATGTACACTCTTATCGCTCTTCTTCTGCTTTAGCCCTTTAAGTTGGATAAATGATCATTTGAGATCAAGTCATTTTCCGGGTTTTTCTCGGAAATTGTGTTTCACGTAAACTTAAATGTGTGATATCAAAAAA
>VBRH01000113.1:39873-50308 GCA_014578085.1 Cardamine resedifolia
TGTGTGATATCATCACTGCTGGTATGGTCTAAGAAAAACCAGAGAACATAACAATACGCCAATTCTACATATACAACGTTATATTCCATCCGTTTCAATATTAGTGTCGTTTCAAGAACATTTATTTAGTTTCAATATAATTCTTTAATTCCCTTAATTCAATCATAAATGTCTAGTACTATATCCTAACCAAAATTAACTAAAAAGAAATGAAATAAAACAAAATTTCAAGAGTCACTTGTTTATATATTGACATAATCTAGCTCTGCGAAGAGTCTTTTAGATGTAAACGCTGGTTCCAAATTTAGTTTTCAGCTTCAATTTCAGCTCCATCAGTTTTCTTGAAAATCTTGTGTCAACAAAATATGTGGAATTGCCGTATATTTTTATAAATCTCATATTGATCCTCGCTGATCTCGCAGTCGCCACATATCATATATTAATACTATCGCCACTAGACAGAGTATTGACTTGTAAACAATGATGGGAAAGGGGAAAAACTCATCTATATTCATATGTGTTAACAGTTTTTTTTTTTTGTTAAAGTTCATATGTGTTTACAGTTGCACGTATCAAATATGATACTATCCAAAAAGGGTAACTTATAGTTAACATATAGTAACGAAAGGTTCTTGAATGATCCTTCACTTTTATAGAGCCTTTTTGATATTAATGATGCAACACAATTGTACTCACGTATGCCGAAAAAAACACACACACACACACACTTACGTATGCCGCTCCCGCCAGCATGGCAATATCCTATTGCAAAGTGATTTGATTACTTAAAATTAAAATCTATACAAAAGATTCTTCTCTTTTTGTGAAGCATACAAAAAATACTCTTGAGTATTTAATCTACCTACATACAAATTAAAAGGTTCTTAGGAATGAAGTTTTTCTCCTTCAAGCAAAAATGATATAAATCAGGGTCTGCCTTTTTTTGTGTGGAGGGTTGTAGTATATATGTGTTCTTCTTNTTTTTTTTTTTTTTTTTGATAAGGATATGTGTTCTTGTTGATAAGTAAATGATAGTATTATGTTTTAATTTAATGAAAAGGGTAATAAAAGAAATAAAACGTGGAAGAAATGATAAGGACAGGAAAGAAAAGTAAGGACAATGGTGGTGTGGGAATCTGATTCCTTGTCAATTAATTGCACCGTCCCCCACACAGCCTTATTAGGCTTTTTTTTTTTTTAAATCTGTGCAAAAGCGTACCTTCATCAATGTTTTTTTTAATTTGTGTACGTACCTTTAGTATATTACACTCACATAACACACCAATGTTCGAACTATAGACTTCCAAAAACATAGTGATGGTATATATATTTTATCTTGGAAGAAATTACTTGTTTCTTACTTTGATTTACTTCCTTTTTCATATGATATTAAGTTTTAATAAAACAATCAATTTTTTAACTAAACTGAAAAACAGATCAAGATCGGATATTTGTAGAATGTTATTAATCGATATGGGTAGTAACGAATACAAGATGAGTAGCAGATATAGTGCCAAACATTACTTTTATCTGAAAGTTTTTGTATAATTAGTCTTCCGTCTGATTTTGAGATCAATCTAATTCATTTCACAATTCTGAGCCTAAAAAAGCTTCATCTATATATACACACTTTTTTTTAAAAACTCTTTTTTTTTATTGGTGAACAACTTCTCTACACCTACGAATCCAAGAGTCCAGTCTTCTCCTCAGCATCAGTGGCTGAGTTAACAGAGGCAGCAGTACAAGGCCCGCTTGTGGAGAAGCTTAGCGTTCTGCTCAGCTCGTTCTGCCAAAAATGGTTCCTCAAGGCTTTAAGCTTCGGGTTAACCGTTGAGAAGCTTGGATCCGACAGCAACTCTTGCATTGCTGTCTTTCCCTCTAAGAGACTCACCACCTGCGACATTGTAGGCCTTAGGGTCGGCGACGCGTTGGTGCACATCAGCGCCACGTTCATCATCAACATGGTTTCCTCTTCTGAGTAATCCGCACCTAATGCTGGATCAACCAGCTCTAGTAATTCTCCTCTCTCTTGCAAAACATAAGCCTACATGTATTTGATGCAACAAAGTTACAAACTTTGATTCATAATATCATTGAGTTTACACTTATTAAGTGAATGAAAAGAGATGAGAATGTTTACCCAATCAAGAAGGTAAACGAATTCCTCGCTTGGCCTAAAGTTCGTGTTACTCTTTCCACTCACGATTTCGAGTGCAACGACGCCAAAGCTATAAACATCTGCTTTCTCAGTCAAGTAACCACGCATCGCGTATTCGGGAGCCATATAACCTCTGCAATGCAAATGAAAAGATCAGACTTGTGTTAGTTGTATCCTTAAGAATGCTCTGCCTGAGCCTATGAGTATAAAAGGAGCCTTACATAGTTCCTGCAATACGGGTGCTGATGTGTGTGTTTCCATCATCATTCAGCTTTGCCAGACCAAAGTCAGAGATTTTAGCATTGAGATCCTTATCGAGTAACACGTTGCTTGCCTTAATATCTCTGTGTACAATCTTTATCCTAGATTCTTCATGGAGAAATGTTAGTCCTTTAGCTATCCCCAAACAAATCTTCTTCCTTGTTGACCAGTCTAGTTTCAGTCTAGAACTCTCGTCCCTTCCTACAAAACAAAATCAACCACACAAAGATCTGAGCAGTCCTTCCACCAGATACTTTCACAGTTGCAAATTCGGAAAAAAACAAAACATACCAAACAGCGCTCGAGATAGACAGTTGTTCTCCAAATACTCATACACCAATATGAGTTGGTTTCCCTCAACACAACATCCATATAGCTTCACAAGATTTGGATGTTGTAGAGCTGAGATCATTCCTATTTCATTTACAAACTCGCGATTTCCCTGCCTCGATTTTGAGGACAGTTGTTTAACTGCAATCAGTTTTCCTTCGGGTAATTCACCCTGCACCAAGATGAAGGCACCCACCTTTTTAATATCTCTTCCTAAATGTATACTTCTTTCTAGTTTTACAGTTTACAAGATTTCATATTAGAGCGAAAAATGTTGAAAAACACAAGAAGCTACCTTGTAAACAGAGCCAAATCCACCTTCACCAATCTTTTTCGTTACATCGAAATTATCAGTGGCTGCTTTTATCTGTCGTAGAGTGAAAGTTCCAGTTTGAAGATCTAAACCCCTTAGCTCTGTTCAGTCATAGACAAATTGAAATTAAAGCGCCAGAATACACAAAAATACTCTTCAACCATGTGAACTAACACATACATACTTGGCTTTTCAAAACAGGATAAGAAAACTAAAGATTATACCTTTGTCAATAGCATTTTTGTCAAGCCTTCTTTTCCAGAATACACCCACAATGATAAACAAAAGAAGTATTGCTGCAGCTACAGGTATCCCTACTTTTAGTATGATATCATTTATGTCATGATATACCGGAGGTTTGAAATCTGCCACAAGCAAAAAAACCGTCGTCAATCTGCTAATGAGATTCCATGAACTTTTACAAAAGTGTAAGCACTTTGAGTAAAAAAATTAACTTACTTGGTTCCACTGATATAGCTGAGATCATAGGACCATAAACTCCTCTAATTGGAATGCCTGTTGTTCCTTTCCCAGCCCATCGCAAACCGATCTTCAGAGTATGGTCCGTTACATTTACCAGAAACGATTTTATGATTGGCTTCCCTGAACCTCGAGCTGCTTCTTGAATGTTGAAGTTTTTAATCACTAACTTGTCCTATGAGGAGATAAACAAACAAGAGTACAATATGTCATGATTTACATATTTCTAAAGAGTAAGTAACAGACTATTGATTCCATAGATGTACCTGAACATAAATATCGAACAAGCGTTTGCCGAGACTGTAAAATGTGTTGTCATCGGTAAAGATGATCTCAGCAAAGTGAAGGTTTATAGTGTAGTTCCCATTTCCGAGACAGAGTCCGTAGTAAGTTAAGGATAAAGGAGAGACTCGAGCTGTCCTGTAAAGTTCAAAGCTGGGGGAAGAAGCATTAATTGATAACCTGGATGTGTTATGCACAATGTAATCATCAGCATCATCATCATTGTCCATGAAGTTCCCGGTGCTGCTAAACGCCCAGTGCTTGTCAGAGCTAAGGGAGTACATAGAAGCACCTTTGGCCTCGTCATCAACCTGATATATTTTTCCTTGATCCACTTTTACTTCACCTCCTCCGCAGTTTATGTACAGATTATATATATCTACAAGAAATTTTAATTTTTAAAATCAAGAACAAGAATTTGCTCCACATTTATTTAAATTGTTAATAGCTAATACCAGAATATGATGAAAACAACAAAAAACGTTATTGTTGCTTACGAGATTTCTTAGGATGAACACAAGGGATGCGCTGAAGAAAACAGGTTGAACCCTTGTGTCTGCAACATCAAATTCAGAGGGAAAACACAGAGAACGTCTTCGGGTCAGCTCAATCAGTTTGCTTCAAAGAGCCATTTATATACAGAGAGATGGTTTCTTACGATTTGTTCCCCGTGGCAAAGCTTTCCACCATATTCCTAGAAAAATGAAGCACAAAATTGTTGTTTCTGCATATGTATGAACAAAGTATTCTGAATATATAAAAGTACATTGAATAAACTTACGAAGTAACTCGGTTACAGTCACCAGCGGGAATTGAACTTTTATCGGTAAAGTTATTGTAAGAAACATCTCTGCACATCAAGAAGCACAAATACAATTTTTTAAAATCTGTTAAAGTTGGTACGTTGGAGAGTTAACAGAGGCAAGTATTCGTACACATTTTTGTTTCTTTCTACAAAGTAGTTTGGAACACCTCCTGTGAGCTTGTTTCCTGTCAAATAACTGATAGAGAAGAATGAGAAAAACATTCATGGTTAGGAAAAATATTCTGTAACTAGTATTCTGTAACATTTCCATAGTGATGTACTTACATGAAATCGGCTTTCTTCATATTTTCAAACGATGAAGGAATCTCCCCACTTAGGAGATTAAAACTGAGGTCACTACACGGTAAACATAATCAACATAAAGAGTTCATTACATGGAAATACAATAAAGCTCTTCTTTGTTCAATGTATATATACATAACTTACAGTGTTTTGAGCTTCTTCATATCCCCGATATAATTTGGAATTGGGCTATTTAAATTGCATTTTCTCAGTATCCTGCATATGAGATTGATTGAAAACTTTTATTAGCAAACCTGTATTGCATACACAACATACAAATTGTATGTTAACTCACAGCGTCTTGATAGACTCCAAATTCTTCAAAGGAGGGAAGGAAGACGGTCTGCCTCCTAAGTCGCTAATCCTCCTATCAATCACAATCCACCAAAGAAAAACTATGATAATGATGATCTTTTGTCATTGTAGAATGGGGTAATCAATTTGAAACGAAGTAGCTATTCAAAATGCGTACAGGTCGGTCAAGCTAGTTAAGGTAGAAATACTAGAAGGTATCGGGCCATCCAAACCACAACCATGCATCTGCCTGCAAAACACTTGTTTGGTTTGTATGTCATTCTTGAGGATAAGCAAGCACTTATGGAGAAAGAACTAATCTTACAGTTTAAATATTCTTGTCCAATTGCCGATGAAATCTGGTATTGGTCCAGTGAAATTATTATCACTTATCCTCCTAGGACCCCGCAAATACAATAGTTACAGAAACATATTAAAGAAGTTATCCAACAAAGATTAAAAATTTTATGTTAGTCATATGAACCATGTAAGACTAAAGGCTCTTACATATCAGTCAAGTTGTTGAGCATTCCAAGTTCTTCAGGCAATGTACCAGTGAAAGCATTTGAAGGAAGATGACTGAGACAGAAACAGAGAAGATGATAAGATATTAAAGGTTTGTTCAACGTTTATATGAATACTCACACTAAAAAGAAACAGCAAGAAAGATTTAAGATAAAGATAGAGAAGAAAATACAGTTTCTCCAAATGAATCATATTTCCAATATCAGGAGGGATTGGTCCTGAAAACTGATTTCCTTCGAGGCTCCTGCATATATTCAAATGATCATTTAAACATCTGTGTATATTCATGGAAGTGAAACAAGAGTAAAGGTGTAACAGCAACATACAGGTTTCTGAGCATTGTAAGGCGAGTTAAGACTTTTGGAAATGGACCAGACAATCGATTCCCCATGAAAGATCTGTGTTTTTTTTACATCAAACCCCACAAAGATAACAGTTATTTAAAAAAAAGAGTTGATTACATTTCAATTCATTACAAAAGATACTTACAAATCTTCCAAGCGCATTGAAGCCCATTCCTTTGGAATGGTACCAGTCAGAAGGTTACGGCTAAGGTCCCTGCACCCAAATTCTATGCGTTAAGAACCAATTTCTATTATTTAACTTTGAGAATGTATGAAAATCTCAAGTCTTTGTTTGGTTTGATCACTTACAAAACTTTGAGGTGACGAAGCTTAGAGAACTCTGGAGGGACAATGCCTGATAAGTTCTGCGACTTCAGAGCTCTGCCAAATAAATAATTAGACACAATAAACCGGATGTAATGGTTTTGGATCAAATTTGAACCGGATACGATTTAACCCGTCCATGATTTAACCAGTAAGCGATTTGACTTTTTACTGTTCAGAATTTCTTTCTTCTTCGATAATCAGTGAGTGACCCTAATAAAATTGTTACTTTGACCATGGATTTCTTTTGAAGAACTAGAAGTTTTGGGGTGGAAGAGAAACTTCTTTTAAAAATTGGGGTCTCTATCTATAAAGGATCAAGCATAAGTTAGAGTAGAGAAACAAAATAAAATAAAATAATTGTACTGGTTTGTTGTCCAATCGATATTCGGCACCTTTTGAATTTTTGTTTTTTTTCTAAAATTAGTATTTAGTTAAGTTTATGCTAGTTTTTTCATCGTCTCAAAATGAAACAAATTTAGCTTCGTTTCACTGTTTGATAAGAACAGATCATGCATATTAATCATGTAGTATTTTAGTATGATTTCAAAAAATGATGAAGCGGTCGTCTAATAAATTAGTCTGTAGATTGGTAAACACTAATAAATTAAAAGTTTAGAAAAACCAAAAAATACAAACAATCATATTTTTTGAATTACTTCTCTTAGTTTTATGACTTTTATGTATCATATTTTTGTTCTTTATCGAATTATATAAAGTCTAGTTATGGAAAGAAGTGAGACTATTAATTACTAAACGCGTTATTTTATTTTGAATCGTTTATTTAGTTGGTCAATGGGTCAGCGACAAGCTGCGTTGTCCAGCCTGGCAAGTAAATTTGTCGTCACAAAGAGACAAACAAAACTAAAAGCTTTTTAATCTTAGTTCACAAGTGTTTTACATCCACCAAACTCTTGATTAACTCGCTTAGTTATCTTCAAAACCGATGCTTCAAATTATGGTATTTAACTAAAAATTATACTAAAAAAATAGAACTAGTAAGATCGTTAAAACAAAAACAAGAACAAAGAATATCAAAGACAAGGGAATATGAAAAAAGTGTTAACTAAAACAGGGTATACATATAGATAGGCATATAGTTAGTGGTTGTCATTAAAGTGTGAGTTGTGCAGTCAATGAAAAGATAAGTAAATCAACAACCTACCTCACCAAGGAATTTAGTGGTTTTCTTCTTTAATTGTCACCATAAACTAGACACTATCCTGTGAGCCTAATATTTCCCTCTTTTAGCTAAAAGTAAATGCTAAATATTCCATGAAAAAAAAACAAGTAATTCTATAAAAGTGTGAAATTCCTCAATACTTGTGTTATCTTCTAGTTTCACTTACGGTGAAATCCCAATATACCATATGACTTGACACCGACACGAATATTAGAGTAAAGAAGATATTTGTATATTCCAAAAATGGGTAAGCAAAAGAGGAAGATAAGAAAGATGAGAAGAAGAAGAAGAGACTTACATTCTGATGACGTGGCAAGATGAGTTAGGAGGAAGAAATAAGCAGTTACAAGTGATATTACTCTCAAACTCTTTGGATGTGTAAGTTGATACGACCCAATTGCCTTCACCACTACATGGATCTTTCTTGAAGTTCCAATCTTTCTTCCCTAGCTTCTTCCCTACCTCCTTTAGTGCCCTCACTTCCCAATTTCAACCATCATCATCATCAAAGATTTAATACCCAGAAGGCGATAGAGATTCACAACACACATATACGCATCTTTTTGTTTTAATTTCATAGTTGGAAACGATAAAAAAAAGAAAGGAGTAAGGTTTTTGAAGAGTAGAATTAGTACCTTCGTCGTCGTGAAGTTTAGTGTTGTCGGAAAATCCAAGACGCCAATGGGAAATCAATGTGAAGAGGACGATGATGAAATATATGCGAAGTAAAGAAACCATCCTTTCTCTACAAAATAAAATAAAATATCGTATCACTTCACCGAAAACGCTTGTAAGAGATGTAGAGAGAGAGAGAGACATTAGAAAGTTATGGTAATGAGCTTATGGACCACTCTAGTCGTCAGGATTTAATAAGGTTGCTGTACTTTGTGATCTTATTATCACCCCAATATTGGTCTTCACCCCTTTCTAGTGTGTGTATACATTTATATTATATTATATTATATTAGGACCCACTAATACTTTAAAATATGTTTCCTAAGATTTGACAGAGAGAGAGACCTTGCAGAAATTAAAATTCGATTTCGATATTACTCCATGTCTTAAGATTAGTCTATGTTTTGGTTTAAGATTTAAATGAATGTTAAAAAATAAGTAAAATAGTTTCTTTTCTATTACGAAATATGAAGCTTAAAATATTTTAAAATTTGTATCAATTACTAATGGTTAATAGTTAAAAAATAAGTATAGCAATTTCTAAAATGTTTAGCAGGTAAACAGTGAAAGTAGTCTATGTGATATCTTTCACCTAAATGACTAGTATAATTTTTTTTCAGCGGATAATTGAGTATCATCAATTATTGTTAAAAAAAAAAAGACAATTGCTTTTGGTTTCAAAGAGCAATGCAAAATTGCAAATACGACAATACTGCATCTCTTTACATTATTGGTTTAGCTTTTTACTTTAACAGGGCAATCAGAAACATACGAGATTATTACGACTTCGACATAAAAAAAAATTTCAAAGGTAAAAGGAACTTTATAGTCTTGTTCTGTTTGTTATTTTGTAGAGTCGTGGAAATCATTAATTAAGCGATTAAGATGGAGCGTTAGAAAAAACCCCAATTTAAGATTTGGCGACAGTGACTAGCCAAAAAGAATTGGCAAAGGCGGAAAGATGATGGTTTAGAACAAACGATGTCTTCGTATATAAAACGTGAATTTATATTACCAAAAGATAACAAACGAGAGTATCTTATATTATTCGTATGCATATATATATATATATATATATATATATGTAGACTATATAGAGTTAAAGATAAGATTCCGTGATCGAGTATTTGTTTTGTATTCACTTAACGTGGCTTCCGATGCGTACAACTAAGCCGTCAATGTCTCGCACGTATCCAACCTTCTGGCCCCATTCTTTGTCTTCAGGCTCGCTCACAGCCACCGCACCATTTTCCACCGCCCTCTGCACAACGCACCATCTCACTCAGAGGTTGACATAGAAATATAGAATGAAAGAGAATAATTGAGTTACCTTGAAAGCGGCATCAACATCAGAGTAACAGAAGCAGACTTCGATGGGTGGTCTCTCACGTGGTGAATGCGTAGACTGAACCTTCCCAGTTAGGTCGTCGGTCTCATGCTGGTGAAGCGGTGTGAATGCTATCGTCGTTTGCCCGCTCTCTAGCTCCCCCCACCTATTTGTGTAAATCCATAAATTGTCGCAAGCAAAAATATACAAAAATTGTCGGAACCAATAACTCAACATCCGATATGATCTGATCAAAACATTTACATTCCTATCTAGACAAAATCCAACAAATATAGTAGGAATTCAATGTACAAACCTGTGGGATTCGTCAAGACGACGGACGTTATGACCAAAGGCTCTTGAGTAGAATTCTACGGATTTAGCGACGTCCTTCACGTACACAACCGTGTACCCAAACGCCGGTCTTATCATATTCGCCGCCATTTTTTTCAGTCTTCTAATTCTGATTTCGATCCGATCCTTGACAATTGCTCATCATCAAACCTCACGTCTATTGCAATACATAGGATCTCTCTTTACGGTGTGCTCAACACGTGGTCGACTGCATGCAGCTTCGTGTGTAGGGTAGTTGCTGCCACGTGAGCGTTTGCTTTATTTCTTTTATTGGGCCTAATTTTTTAAAAATTGGGCCTAGTATTAATCTTCTTTGCCGTTTTGACTAAAAGTCTAAACAACCCAATCAAGATGGCTTGGTGGTAGGAGAAAAGGATTTTTCTCTTACTTTAATACTCCTGAGTTTGATTTTCACTGGCAACAAAGCATTTTGACTTTCTAGCTTCCGCCATAACTGTATGAAATTGTAAAGCTGTT
>VBRH01000113.1:50343-66930 GCA_014578085.1 Cardamine resedifolia
TTTTTTTTTTTTTTTTTTTTTGCAAATCTATTACAACTTGATGAATATATATATCCCTAACAATATATTACATATTAAAATTAGAGAAGTTTTTCTAGTCAAACGCAGACAGCCAAAGACCAAATTAAGAAAAATTAAAAAGACAGCCTAAAGATCGGTCCACAAAGCACATCCAACTATCTGAGTATATAATTACAAGTTGACTGATCATATAAATGAGCAGATATGTAAATAGATAAATGGTTGGTTTTTTTTTTTTTCGATAAACAGCAGGAATTATTCGATTTATATAATCTCAGTTATTTGAATCCAGAGCACAAAGGAACCAACCCTTTTGTATTAGTAAGCCAACACATCTTTCGTAGATAAATGGTTGTTATATATAGTAAACTTTCATATTTGTTCGTATATTTTTCACATTAACAAAAACACAAAGCCACGACGTTTAATGGCTTCCAATCTTCCTCGTAGTAGCCTCTCTCTCTCTAACTTCTGGATGTTCTCTTTACACAAGAGATGCTGTCTCAAAGTAAGAAAACCTCAGAATCCCACTTTTTCGCTAGTTAATTTCATATGGCTGCAACTAAATACAAACCTATTGTTCTGCTTTCTCTCTGTTAATTAGACAAGGCGATGAATCATATGTTATGGCTACGAGTAATAAAGAACCATCGATGGTCGTTGTTGAAGATCTAGTAAAAGCTCGTCGTCTTCTAGCCAGAGTCGCTCGCTCAGAAGTGGTGGTTGTGAGTAAAGCTAGGAGCAGCTCGAGCTCAAGCAGACGTAAAAAAATCTTTTCTAATCTAAAGAAAATTGCTTCATTTTACTATGTTTGGATAAGATATTGTTAAACCTTTTAATACATTTAATTTGATATGATATACAAACTTCATAAAATTGCAGGTTCGAAGAGCAGTAAAGTAGGAGCAGTGAGCCTTGAAGTCCTTATCATTGTCGCAAGCATCATCGCAGCAATTGTGGTTATTATTGTGAGCATATGTGTTATACGTTTTTTTTTATCAGAGGCACGAAGCAAAAAAGGCTCAAAGTATTGAACAAGGTGACTTATTAGTTATTACGTTCTATATAGATTACTTATTTATTAACGATTTGCTCATACATTTTCTTTTTGTTTATAGGTACTGCTACAGAAAAAGTTAAATGTGTCAACGGAAACTCAAACTTCCGAAACAGAGGATCGTGAAATGGTCAAGGGGTCATCGAAAACTCAGAATTCCCAAACAGAAGATCGTGAAAAAGTCAAGCGGTCGTCGGAAACTCACACTTCCGAAACAGAGGATCGTGTCTAAACAACATCATCGATATAATCATTTTTATTTTTTGTTTGAAATATGTAATGGCTTTGCGATGTATGAAAAGCTGATGTTGAGCCAAAAAAAAAAATAGAAAAAAAAAAAAGAAAAAAAAATTGTTCCAATCTTGATTTTAAACAGAGTATCGAACTCAACAATGAAACAAATAAAACTTAAAAGTATCAATTTCGATATTGGGGTTGATGATGAAATATAATTTCAATAAATATAAAATTTAAGAGTATCCAACACAAACATCTACTCCTAAATTGAATTTTTATCTAAAAATTAGATGTCTCATTAGATACATTTTCCCAAAATATATTCTACACAAATCCAGTAGTAATGTATCATTTGTGTAGAATATATTTTGTTTGTTATATAATTATTTTTTAAAACGTTGTAGTATCGCAATAGGTTGCATGGGCCAATCTAGTAAAAGGTGTTTTCTAACTAAATATTTTCCCCCAAATCTAACAAAAGATACGAAAATTGGATTTGTGGTCGAAAATAGACGAAGATAAATCACAAAACCCAAAACTGAACATGGCTGACAAAATCGATACCAAGTTCGCCTGGTTTCCGAGTTCTGAACTAGCACGGTCCAAAGACAAATACAGAGAAATTCTCGGTTAGTAACGGATTATTTTCTTCCGATGATCTCCTCTATCTTCGAGAACTTCGAGAACTGTCTGGTCCTATCTCGTTTGTCTGCAGATTACAAATCTGAATGGTTTAGGGTTTTCGTTCTATTTATTTATATGGACATCCTTTTTCTGATTTCAATAGAATGGTTCAATCCAGTTTTGTCTAAATTCCCATCCAGTTCCTGAAAAAGGGTTTTGATTGTTTGAAATGTATTCTTTAGATGAATTCAAAAGTTGTTCCCTTTCCATGTATTTTTGTGTGTGTTTCCTGCTTCACCATTTAATCCTTGGTTTCAGACCAATCAAAGACCATTTACGAGTGCAACATTTCAGTCCTGAATTCCTGCTTGGTTTGCTATTGAACTTTTGCTTCTGGAGTTGACTGATATCTACAAATGCCAAGTTCACTTAATGTACTGTCACATATTCCTTTTGGTAAATAATCCAAATATTACCCCTTGCGTTGACTCTGTTTCAAAGTTTGCTTTTTGATTCTCTCATTTGCAGATCTCTCACGGACACTCAGGACTAACTAACAGGGGAGGTATACATTCTGTTGGAAAGCCTAGATGGATCTGGCGCTGCAGTGGAGTCAGGTTGTCGTTTTTAAGAGCTGACGCTTCATCTATGAGTATAAACACCGCGATGGGTTGCACGCTTCACCGGGGGAGATCAGCAAAAAGCTTAGGTCAGGAAAACCTAGTCGACTTATGTGATGAATACGAAGATGATCTATGTCCTGTAGAGTGTGTCACTGAGTTCAAGACAGATGATGAGTTGCTTAAAGTCCTTGAAAAAGCAAAAGATGCTAATTCTTTGGTTGTGGTTGATTTTTATCGTACTTCATGTGGGAGTTGTAAATACATAGAGCAGGGCTTCTCAAAGCTATGCAAGCAATCTGGTGACCAAGAAGCTCCTGTTATCTTCCTTAAGCATAATGCGAGTATTTTGACCTCTCATCTTGATGTAAACAAGACACAAGTAGAGAGAGTATAAATTTCATTAATAACTCAAAATGTTTTTTTTTTTTGCAGGTGATGGATGAATATGATGAACAATCTGAAGTCGCTGAAAGGCTCTGTATCAAGGTTAATCCCCTCTTATGAAATTTTTGGTGTATAAATGTTGAACATTGTCGTTAGAGAGTTTCTGATTTACTACAGTTTTACAGTCTGTTCCTCTCTTCCATTTCTACAAAAACGGAGTTCTGTTAGAAGCATTTGCAACTAGAGACAAGGAGAGGATTGACGCTGCTATTCTCAAATATACATCTTCAAGCACATTCTAGTAAAAACCGCTCTCTGGGTTATATTAGAATATGATGTAACTATATTGAACAACACAGCATCCTCAAACTTGTTGTAAAGATTCCTAAGAGCCCTTATTCTTCGTGTAATAAGGAATCATCATTACTGAATAAAGACAAATGCAACGTTTTGATCTCCTTTCAGTTTTTATTTGGACTAAGATGCTTTTCGTTGTTCAGTGTTTCATGAAACTATCGCTTTCATAGCTTACTTACCTATTCCAACTCTTCCTATGTTCTTAATTGGTATTATCCTAGGTTGCATGTAATCGGAAGGATATACGCAAAAGCGAAATGAATACGCCGAAGCTAAACATTTATAAGTACGTAAATTATTTTTAAAATATTAAAGAAAAGGATACATTTTGAAAGCATATATAGAAAATAAAACACCAACTATTAGTAAATAACATAGTCAAACGAGTATTTTAATAATCTACAACAAGGTAAAAGGATCAAAATTACTTTATCCATAGTCTTCTAGGTCAAATTATTTGATTCATAGTCTTCTACGTCTGAGAGTGTTAAAAAATCTCACAATCCTTAAAGCACTAATTATTTTGGCTAGAGAAGTTAAAAGTTGAATTGGTTAAATTTAAGGGCTGTATAATATTATTGGTTTTAAGATGTTTCTACAGCCCAACTAATCAGCCCTATAGTCAAATAATATTGTGTTAAAAATGAAAATTTTGGAAAGAAAATAAAAAAATATAATATTAAATATATTTTGACTAAATAACACTGTACTACCATGTAAAACAAGAAAGCAGTGTACTACCCATTTATCATTATAGAAAAACATTTAATTTTCAGTTCAGCTCAGCCAATCACTACCACAGTCAAATAATATTATCTTAAAAAATGAAAAATATTGGAAAGAAAATGAAAAGATATACTATAATATTAATTATATTTTGACTAACTAACACTGTACTACTACCATGTAAAAAAAAAAATACTGTACTACCATTTATTTTTATTAAAAAAACCTTTAATTTTCAGTTTTTCTCTTAAAAAGATGTATATTTTTACTCATAAACCTAACTTAATAATTATAAAAGGACTATGTACGACAAAAAAAATAAAAAAAAATAAAAAAAAATAAAGAAGTATAACGTCTGAGGAAAAGGGTCCCTTACTCCCTTTAAAGAGTTCGGCTTATTTCCGAGTTTTGAAGTAGGCTGGTCCAAAAAAAAAAGATTGGATTTTTTTCTCCGATATCTTCGAGAATTACGATCCTTGAAGCTTCTGAATTGAGTTGTTTTCCACCCTTTGACAGGTCCAATTTCGTTTAGCGGCTGATTACAAATCTGAATGCTTTAGGGTTTTCGTTTATTCTGGGCCCTCCTTTATTCGATTTCGGAATGGTTGATCTTTTCATTGAATCCTTAATTTTGGTTGCTTACATTAGACTCTGTTCCATACAGTTCCTGAAAGGGTTTTGATTGTTTGAAATGCATGCTTTTAGATGCGTTGAAGTTGTACTGTTTATAGTTGTGTGTTAATCACTCTCGGGTTTTTGTGATCGATTCAAAGTTGTTCCCTTTTTCATGTATTTATCTGTTTTGTTTTTGTTTTCCTCCCTCACCATTTTAATCCTTCGTTTCAGGTTGAGTCAACCATTTACGAGTGCAAGCTTTTTCAGTCCTGAGTTCACTGAAAAGTTTCTGCTTGGTTTGCTTATGAACATCTGCTTGTAGAGTTAATTGATTAATATCTGCAAATGTCAAGTCTACTTAATGTACTGCCGTATTACTCAATTTGTTGAAGTATTGTCAATTTAGCTATTAGAATTGTCCATGTTTTTTTGTCATTTCTCTGACTAGTGGTAATTTCAATGATATTTTCAGTCCTCAATAAACGGGTCTACCTCGAATTTATCTGATGGTTCAGGGAGAACGTTTACTTCTTCTTTCGCTGGTCAGTCAGGGGCAGCGTCTCCAGTTTTCCATCATGCTGGTGGGTGTAGATGTTTCCGGCGTTTTTTTTTTGTCAGAATTCTTCTTAACTTATATTGGTTCTTTTATTTCTGTAGGATCTATTCAGGGCCTTCATAACATTCATGGAAACTTTAATGTTCCCAACTTGTCGGGCACCCTTGGATCGAGAAATTCAGGTCTAAGCGGTGTTCCTTCTCCTGGGGTCCAACAACAAAATGGAAGTATTTCGAATGGAAGATTTGCATCCAGCAATCTTCCGGTTGCCCTCTCTCAGGTTCAGTTATGCTTATGTGTTGGTATCCTGATAATATTGAAAAAATGATCCCTTGCTTTCGCTCTACTTTAAAGTTTGCTTTTGGATTCTCATTTGCAGATATCTCATGCTAGCTCTCATGGACACTCAGGACTCACTAATAGGACAGGTATATATACTGTTGGAAACCCGTAATTCTGAAGTAACACTAGTAGGTTTGGTGGTTCTTACCTTGCGATCATTGGTAATTGGTTTACTGTACCAGGATTGGGAGTTTCTCCAATTTTGGGGAATGCAGGTTCTCGAATAACGAGTTCTATGGGGAATATGGTTGGTGGAGGTACAATGGGCAGGACTTTGAGCTCTGGCGGAGGATTATCTATTCCAAGTCTTGGCTCTCGGCTTAATTTGGCAGTAAACAGCGGAACTGGAAATATAGGACAAAATCGAATGATGAGTGGGGTCCTTTCACAAGGTACTTCATAATTTGTATCCTTTTCTGTTGTTCATTGAAATTAGTTATATGTGCATTTGTATGTTTCCTTTGATTTTTTTTCCAGATTTGCGTCTACTTACATCTTTTATGATTTCTGTGAAAAATTATATTCTTCCCTTTCTCTCAGGATCTCCGCAGGTTCTTTCTATGCTTGGAAATTCCTACCCTACAGCTGGGGGACTTTCCCAAAATCATGTGCAAGCAATGAACAGTCTAAACTCTATGGGCTTGCTGAATGATATGAACTCCAACGACACTTCTCCGTTTGATATAAATAATGATTTTCCTCAGCTCACAAGCCGCCCCGGTTCTGCCGGTGGTCAAGGACAATTGGGTATAAAAACCCTTTAACTCTATCTTCTTCTTTCTTTTATCAGTTTAAAGCAAAATTATACTCCACTCTTTTCTAAAACAATTTAGGGTCTCGATTGAAACAAGGCCTTGGAATCAGCCCCATAGTTCAGCAAAATCAGGAGTTCAGCATCCAAAATGAAGATTTTCCTGCATTACCAGGATACAAAGGTCCCTCTTTTTTTAAAAGAAACTTTTTCTCTCTTAATTAATTTTTGGTGGTCCAATTGGATATAAAATTTATCAAATTCTGCCCTATTTGGCATAATATTTATACCAATGTGGAAGGTGTAATTTGAGAAATCTGAGAAGTTTTATGATCATATCCCAGCTTTATTATTAATAAGCTTATCCAATGTGATCCTACCCTCTTAAATCCTCATTATATTCCTAGTACAGAATGTCCTTGTATTAGATTTTCCAACTCTTTTATGGTGTCTGCATTCAGTTTATGTGTTGTTCTTATAAATAGATTTCCGATTAATGTATAGTCATAACAAGATGGATCAGTTTTTTACAGGTAGTAATGTTGATTATCCAATGGATTTGCATCATAAAGAACAACATGAGAATTCAATATTATTGATGCAATCTCAACAATTATCTGTGAGTTTTAGCTTGTCAAAAAATGTCGTTGGGTTTAATTTCCTTCCATTGAAAGTTTCCATCAAAACATGTACCTTCATCTTTAATGCAGATGGGAAGGTCTGGTGGGTTTAGCTTAGGTGGAGCGTATACGTCACATCATCCTCAACAACAGCAACAACAACATGCTCAAACTGTGAGTAGTAGTGGTGTCTCTTTGCATGGGTCTGACATCTTCTCATCTTCACATCCGTCTTACCACTCACAGGTATGGTATCATCTGTACTATTTGAAAATAGGCTGAGATGTTTCTCGTTCTTACTTGGTGAAACCAACTTTGTTTTTTCTGAAGTATCTTTGATTGGTTTCAGACTGGTGGACCTACGAGTATTGGATTAAGATCTATGAATTCTGCAAATTCTGTCTCCGGTTATGACCAGCTCATCCAGCAATATCAGCACCAGCAGAACACGTCCCAGTATCGCTTGCAGCAGCTGTCAGCTGTTGGCCAACCTTTCAGAGATGTGGGAATAAAATCAATGCAGGCGACACAGTCAAATCCTGATCGGTTTGGCTTGCTCGGTTTGCGTAGTATAATAAAGATGAGCGACCCTGTCTTGAGTTCTTTGGCACTTGGGATTGATCTGACGACACTGGGGTTAAATTTGAACTCAACAGAAAATCTTTATAAGACTTTCGGCTCGCCTTGGTCTAATGAACCCTCTAAAGCTGATCCAGAATTTAGCGTACCGCAATGTTACTACGCAAAAGGCCCTCCACCTCTACATGTAAGTGACTCTACTTTCTCATAATTACCATCATGCACTTGTCCAGGTTTGTGTTTTCTTATCATTAGCTGTTTTTTTTTTGTTTTCTGGTGGATGGATGCAGCCAGGGATCTTTACAAAATTATTGGTAGACACATTGTTCTACATATTCTATAGGTACATGTCTATGCAATTGAAACTACTTGTTGTTGATGCGCTCACTTGTCAAACGAACTATAACGATTTTTCTTGTGCAGCATGCCGAAAGATGAGGCACAGTTATATGCTGCAAATGAACTGTATGTCCTTTTTATCATAATCTTTTTGTGTGCCTCTACAATATTTGTGAATTTGAAAATGCTTCTTAGGAGTGTTTTTTTTACAGTTGACATATATCGAACTTGGAATATAGATTTAAGATGATTTTTTCTTCGCATGTGAAGAAGAAAGGGAGTATGAAAGCAAAACATCAACTATTGATTCCATATTTCTTCTCCATGATTATAAAATGGGTTTGATGGCAATGCTCTGAATGATAAAGCTGCATAACTCTTATTGTTTTGCAGTTACAATAGGGCTTGGTTCTACCACAAGGAACACAGGTTGTGGTTCACCAGAATCGGGGAACCTCTCGTGAAAACAAATGCGTATGAAAGGGGATCATATCACTGTTTTGATCCAAACTCATTTGAGATTGTTCAAAAGGTGAGTACAACCAAGTTTTGCTCACAATTATAATTTTCTTTTCATTTTGGCCTCTGAAGAAAAACCATCTCGTGCAGGAAAATTTTGTTCTTTATTACGAGATGCTGGAAAAGAGACCGTCCGTATCTCAGCATTGAGTGTAAACTATCCCTATGTTCAGTATTTATAATGTAAATTTCCTACCAAAGTATCTGTCGGTTAGGAAATTATAGAACAGGAACCAGTTTCCAGTATGTATCTTTTTTTTCTTTTCGGAATTTAGCTTTTTGGTTTATTGAACTCCTAGTAACTTTTGTTGTTGATCATATATAGCTGAAACTTCTTCAAGCTATAGGTTAAATTAATTATACATCTCTTCCCTATTCAGAATATGTGTTGCATTAACGTTAGTCTCTTCCTTTCTGGTCTAAATCATTTGATTTCTCTGATGCAAAGCATCTCAGGGAACTCTTCAACAGCAGGTGCTTCACCCATATCAACTCGTTGGATCAACCGTGTCAGAAAAAGGCACATCAAGTTCTTGCCGTGTACATACTTGTGAAAACGGATCGAGTATCGTAGAAGTCAGATTGCATACAGTTTCTTACACTCGTTTTGGAGAATATCAGAATCCGTAAGCTGTGGAATCCCCCAAGATCCAGATTTACTGTTGATGGATGATCTTCGAATGTTTCTTGCATTGGCAGCTTCGATCTTGTGCTGTATTATCCAGTAGCACATCGTCCCTAATGTTGTGATCATTATAGTTGCCCCAATAGCAGTCACTCCAATGGCTAGCCCCTTCTCTTCTTCACCAACAACAACAAACGATAGAGCCAGAAAGGCAACAGAGATGAGAACACATGCAAGCCACATGAGTTTGTTTATCACAGCCATCATCTGTTTCTTGGCCTTGCTCTCTATTACCACCACTGATGTCTGAACCACCACGACCGCTAAGGAGATGAAGAGTGCGATAGAATCAAAGATGAAGAAAATTATGAATGGAGTTGTTGATGCAATATTCGCCTCCCCGAGGGAATGCCCATCTGGAATCTTACTTGTGTCTTCTACATACTGCCCCGGGACAGTGAAAATGGCTGCAAAAGCCACTGTGGCAATCAGAACAGCTACAACAGTAGTTGAGTTGATTGCATTGTTAAGACCTTCTGTGTGCATTTTGTTGAGCTGTTTGGCAATTCCTTGAACACGTTTTCTGGTCAGGCGTGTATGCTCAAGCTGGTTGTGAACCTCATGCTTGATATCGCTTACGGTTTGTTTCAGCTCCCTAGCAGGGTTAGGCCCGGACGGCTTAATGGTCTTGGCGCTGGAAACACCATGTTTCTGTAAGATAAGAGCCACATCTGGATTCCCAATCTTCTCTGCTGTGTCAAGTGCGGTTTCGCCTGTTCGGTTAACAGCTTTTGTGTCCGTCATGTTGTTGGCTAGTAGCAACTTAACGATCTGAGATCTGCCTTTTCGGGCTGCAATGTGCAGCGCGGTGTTTCCCTTTGTGTCGGCTATATTAATAGATGACCTATCTGCTTTGATAAGTTCCTCTACCACCTCAACATTTGTACCTTTAACGGCCATGTGAAGCGCTGTTTGGCCCTTCTTGTCCATCCTGATTGCAATCGCCGGTTCGGATGCCAAGAGAGACTTAATGACTTGGATATGCCCATTCCTTGATGCAGAGTGCAACGCTGTCTTACCGTTGCTCTTGGCAATTCCCACAAGGCTGCTTCCCAATTCCAATAGAAAGTTTACCACTTCTGTGTGTCCTTGTGTTGCCGCTGTGTGCAGTGCTGTTGTATTCGATAGATCCACCGTCATTGCTAGCTCCGAATGAGCCTCTGCTAAAACCTTCAACACATCTATAAAAATCCGAAAATGGTAACCGTTAAGACGCAATCGACTGGTTTTAATATCGACTTTTAAATGGTTTTACAACGTACCGAGATGTCCTTGCTTGGCAGCAATGTGGAAAGCATCGAATCCGTTCCTTGCTTTGATATCAACGTGAGGGAGATCATAGCAGTTGATCATCTCCTTGACGATCTCTACATCACCATACTCTGCTGCAACATAGAGTGCTGTTTCCCCTGATTGGTTCTGTTTCCCCAACAGCACATTTAACTCAGACTCTCTGGTTTTTGTAAGAATCTCGACAACTTCATCTTTGTTTCCACGTCTCACGGCTGAATGAAGTGGCGTGTCGTCGCGTTTTCCAGTCAGCTGTTTCGCCATTTTCTTCTTTGGCACGCCAGAATCCGCCATGTCTTCTCCCCCTTCCATTAGTAGAAAGTGAGAAGACGAAGTGGACGAAACAAGATTAATAAAGGGTTTTATAAGAAATAGCACATGTAAAGCAATGTCAATCACTTTTATATGTTTAATCCATCTGCCAATAAACGAAAACGAATCTATTAACAAATATGAATTTGTGTTAATTTCTTGAAAGGTAGCGATCATGACACCCTTGAGATTTATAAATTGGATTTCTTTCTTGTTTTTAAGTCTCTACTTATTTTTTTTAAATTGTTTGATGTAAAAGATACCAAGTAAAGTAGATTCTTTTCTTAGCTTGGGATGTATGATCGTTTCTATATGAGTGGTTTCACGATTTTAAAATAAATTTAAAACAATTTATGCTAATTACTTTTTTTATTCTTCAATTTTGCAATGCTTTCCCTCGCCTTTTTCGCCCTCGTGTGCGCTTAGCTTTTTTTTGTTTTTTTGTTTTTTTTTTAATATACTATATTACTGATAGTTCATTAAACAATCACTTGTATTGTATGTATAAAGCAAAGGGAGAACCGTCGAAGTGGAAATCCGTCCTCTGCAACAAATAAATAATAATGCACTGAGAAGTTCACTGCAAAAACAGTAAAATTAATATGTTATTACAAACTCTCATTTAAAACAACATAATATTGATACTATGTTATGATTATAATATAACATATTATAAAAATTAAAGAAAATATAATAAAATAACGTCGCCACGTCGGGTACGGCGGTGATGGGACACTGAAATATCGAAGAGTAATTGAACAAGGGAGATTCTCATGTAGTATTTTTTTCGTCCAAGTATATTTTACAATGAAACTTAGATTCAAATATATAGAATAAAGAAAATAAAGATGTATTAATGACACATTTAAGCCGTGCCCCACTCATTTTAGAAAAGGGCAACAGACCTAGACCCTATATTATTTACTAATTTTGGAGGCCATTTCTATAGATGCTTTTCAGTCCAGCTGGTTAGTTTATTTCACAGGTGTAATTGCTCCGACTCCGAGTTTGAGAGCCTTAACAGTGCTATCATTTTTCTTATTGTTTTGACCAACTCTCTTTGTCAATAATGAGTTTTTACCTTGAATTACTGTTAAACTTAATTATAACACACACAAAATTAGATTATATCTTGTTTATTAATTGATTTTCTTAAAAATAATTTAATAGCGACATTTTAAAATTTAACCATAGATAGACCTTTGAAATTATAAGCACGACACTACATATACATCATCGTCATTCGTCCGCATCTGTATGATTTACAACATGGAACGTCTTCTAGTTTATGGTAATAACTGTTTGGGTCAGGCAATGGTGATTCATTTTAAAATAAATATTTAAACAAATATCAAATGTGGCATTGAGAGATTGACGAGATCGACCAAATCTGAATCATGATCGTCCCATATACATACCGGGATCAATATTCAATTATGGAATATTGTATATATTTGTCAATATATTAAAAAGGAAGTTTATCTTTATTGTTAAATATATTAATTATATTATATTTATCATAATTTAGGAAACTAGATCTCTTTCATCCCCTATATAAGATAATGTATTTTGTATGGTTATTTTCATGAGGGTCCATAATAACATTTCTAAAACACAATACATTATCTTATATTTTCATGAAGGTCCATAATATTTTTTTTAAAATTACACAAATTTACAATTTTGACATGCTCTTTCTCCCGTTCATTCTTTTAAAAATTTTATATGACATTACTAATTAAAAATTTGGCATGCTCTTTCTCCCGTTCATTCCAATATTTCAATTTATAAGTGATTTATCTTTCACTCTAATAATACTAAAAACTAAAATTAAATTTCAAAAACATTAGTTAACAGAATTATCTTCGACTCAAGTAATAATGTACTTCCCCACCACCGCAAATAATAAGTTGATTCGGTGCAATAAATATAAAAGACAATTAATCAAAAATAAAATAAAAATAAAAGTAAATAAAAGACAATTAAGTTTTAGAAAAAAATGACAACAGTACAGCATCTTACAGATAGAGAAAGCCTACAAGTAGGCACCATTAATTCATTCTAACTACTTAATATGTCTGCTTTTATATCATTCGTATAATCAGGTCTTTGCACTTCTCCAAAATCTTATGTCACTAACCGATCGAGTCTTCTAATTAATAAGTATATACGAATGATATAAAAGCAGACATATTAAGCTTTAGCTGTAACTTAGGATGTCAGAGTAAGCAAAACATTAAAAACTTCATAAGGGCAACACACTGCAATAGGATTGGCTTCAAAGAGTATATTACTTACTAAGTATTCACCAAAGGAATACAATAAATAATAAATTATTACACCTAAAAATTTCTGTAAAAAAAAGAGAGAAAACTATATCGCAGTTTCTTTGTCATTCAAATTTTCTTTCCAATTAGAAAAAAAAACTATAACCATTCAGAATCCAAATAAATAAATAAAAATGAAAGAGGGGAAGAAACTATAGTCACCTTTTGTGAAATTTGCAGTTTGAAATAGTTTGTTTGTATATTGTTTTCAAATGATTCAGAGAAAATTTCACATCATTTCGTCGGGGATCTTGAAAGTATCGGGATCTTCTTCCTGAATCCAACCATACTTCTCAATAAAAGGATTCAAAAGCGATTTTGGTGGGTACTGATCAATGCAATGATTCCACACATTCCCTAAAGATTCTCCAACATTAAGATCTCTCACAACTTCCCAAACGCAGCTATTGCACTTGAAACCTGCCCCAAAGCTGATCATGAACACTCTGTCTCCTCTCTTCAGCCTTTTCTTCGCCTCCATATACCCCAAAACATACCACAAGCTACTCGCTGACGTGTTCCCAAACCGGTGTAGCGTCATCCTGGCCGGTTCTAGATCGTATTCGGTTAAGTCGAGGCTGTAACCGATTGCGTCGATAACCGCTTTACCTCCCGTGTGAATGCAGAAATGGTCAATACCGGTCTTGAAGTTAATCCCTGCTTTAATCCCTGCTTTTGGAGCTGCCTCAGCCATGTTCGAGGCCGTGGAGCCTTTGCTTGGGTTTCCACGAAGCTTCTTGAGAAGATGACACAGCATAAACCTCAAGAGCTCTGTTACGGGAAGAATCTTGGGAGTGATGACTTTGAGGTTGTCTACGAAAGCACGAGTTGCTGCTTTTGGAAGAGTCTTGTCTAAATGGACACCGACTCGGCCTAGCTCGTCTTCTTTTTGGACACATGCGCTGTATGAATCGTCTCTACCTCCATGGTGCGTCCTTACCAAACACCTTAGCTTGAACATGGCTCTCCCGCTCAGGCTGCGTTTGTTTGTCAAGAGAACGGCGCAGCCACCGCAGCGGAACAAGCAGTTAGCTAAAATCATGGAGCGGTTGTTTCCGCTGTACCAGTTTGAACTAAGTGACTCGGAGGTCACGACTAGAGCAATCTTGTTCTTGTATGTTTTGAAGATGTTTTTGACAATGTCTACGGAGATAACACTCGCGCTACATCCCATCGCCGTCAAGTTGAAAACTTTAATGTCCTCCCTCATTTTGTAATGGTTAATGATTCTTGCAGATAGTGAAGGGGTTGAAGTGAGCATAGAGACGTTGACTACGAGGACATCGATCTCCGAAGGTGAGATTTTGTTTCTCTCGAGGAGTTTCTCAATTGTGTCTATGTAAAACTCTTCCATCTCCGAGAGCGCATCTTGTAGCGTAGGACACTGTTCACGGCCCTCAAAGAAAAGCTTCGGTGCGTAAGTTTGCTCTCCGATTCCGGAACTAACGATGGCTTTGAGGAGGAACTTGTACTCGTTGAGTCGAAGGTGTTTGTTTCGAAGGATGACCTCACCGCTGAATTGAGTGTTCACCATACGATCGTCAGACGGTTTGTAACATTGGTAGTCCAAGATGTAGCAATTTTGATCTCTCTTGGAATCTATATGTTTCCAGATCTTGAAGATAAGGTAAGAGATGAGAAGAGAGAAGAGGATAAAAACAAGATCCATCATTCTTTGTTATGGGGGTTAAAGAGAGAAGTGATGTTACTTAAAAATGCATGAAGATGTAGCTAAGATTGTTGTGGGATATATAAGAGGAGAGTGGAACAGGAAAAGACAGCTCTCGTTTTTTTTTTTTGACAACTCATTATGTCCAAAAGATTCTGTCATTATCATTGGTAAAATCTTGGGGTTTAATAGAAGACTTAAATTTAACGGAATTAGAAAAGTTACAAGCAGAAATTATGGTAAGAAAATTTAACACTAAGATGGCACATTGATGTCGATGTACAAAGTGGACGAGGACTCACTCCCTCTGTCTACTTTTACTAAATTTAATTCTCCAATAGCAGAACGCAATTTGTAATAAATTCTCCTTTGTTTTCCTCAAACCGAAACCATTTAAAACCACTACTTAACACTAAAACTGGTGTCATACATTATTGTGGAAATTTGTTACTTATTTAAAAAAAAGAAAAAAAAATTGTCATTGATGTGGATGTGCATATTAGTTAATATACATTGTGGAGAAAGACTTCGCCTGCCTATTTATTAAGTTTAATACATGACGGAAATTTTTGGTACGTTCTGACTTCTCAAGCAATCATATATAGTGTGCAATTATTATTTTCATTTTCAATTACAAAAGTCATCCGTAAAAATACAGAAATACTTTTATTTGTTTTTTTCTTTTTTGGTGGTTCAAGATTGTTTTCTACAAATTCATGATGTCGAATATATAGGATTCATTAACTCTAAACAGGCATGATTGTATCGATTAGCGTTTGGATTGGAAAACTAAAGTATGATGGGAAATTAAAATTAACATAGAGTAGTTTATTTGATGGTATCCATTAGTAGATATATTAAAAATTGGAGGTTCTAGATGAAAGAGCAATAAAGAGATTTGGTGAGACGTGAGTGCGAAGAAGCAATGTAGGTTGACGAAATTATGAATTTTTTGGATACAAGTGAGAGTGTTGTGATAGCTCATCTCAACCTCCAACCACTTAATTACAACTCTCTCTTTTACTACAAAGCCATCAACGCTTACTCACACCATCCGCGTGCGCCTACGTCCTTTTTTATATATAAAAAGTATCTTAGTTGATTAATCAACTCAAATTCAAAACTCTTTTTAATGTTATAGACTAATTATTATATATATATATATATGACATGCTGTCAATGACGCTCACGCGTTTAGCGTAGGTTGATTTATGTCAATTTGTTTTGGCCTAGGTAATACTGCATAATTGCTTAATTGCGGAATAAAAAATTGTAGGATGAAAATATGCATAATAAAAAATTACAGAATATAAATTTTATTCGATTGGATAAATTTTGTAAAATAACAGAATGTAATATTAAATTACAAATATAAACATCTAATTATGAAATTAATACTTTATTACATTAAATTTTGATATATTTTAGCTATTTTCATATTATAAAGTAATATTTTATTGATAAACAATTATTTTTTCAGTAGTTAATTTTTTATTATGAGTAAAATAATTATTTCACTATTTATTATAAAAATCATATAAAGTTGTAACATATACTAAAAAGTATTTGAAAATCAATAAAGTAACATACTTTTTATTGTAAATAATTGTAATTTTATTTTATTTTCAATAGTTAATTTTTGTATAATAATGAAATGTAATATTAAATTACAAATATACACATATAGTTATGAAATTAATATTTTATTACATAAAATTTTTAATATATTTTAGCTATTTTCATATTATAAAATAATATTCTATTGATAAACAATTATTTTTTCAGTTGTTAATTTTTATTATGAGTAAAATAATTATTTTATTATTTATTATAAAATAATATAAAATTGTAACATATACTAAAAGTTATTTGAAAGATCAATAAAGTAACTTACTTTTTATTGTAAACAATTGTAATTTTATTTTATTTTTAATAGTTAATTTTTAACATATAA
>VBRH01000113.1:84279-99442 GCA_014578085.1 Cardamine resedifolia
TATCTAAGCAGATGGATTAGACGAAAGATTTTGGTTTAAAAAATTAGTTTAGAGTTAGTCTGCATTTTTAACGGCAAACAAAGTAACATACTAAGATAAACGTATTTGATTTTATTTTTATCCACTTATCTGATTAATTATTATCAAATCAAAAGTTCAAAACCTTCAATATTCCCTAACGCTTAGTTGTGTCTCCCTTAATAAAAAATTAAAAATAAATAAATAAAATGTACAGTAGGCCCATCATTGTCATTTAACAAGAGGATTTAGCAGAAAACCAATAAACATTGAAAAACTTAAAAATTTGTGGCTGCTGGGATTCGAGCCCAGGTCTCCACGGCCACAACGTGGAATTCTTACCACTAAACTACAGCCACTTGAGTGGTAATGTTGTTCGAAAATATTGTATTTATTTTGTTGTTTTTGTTTTTCAGTCCTGATCTTCGTTTATCTGCTTGTCAATCCCATCTGCATCAGAGAACTGACATAAATTTTGTATTTAAATTTTCCATTGTACTTGATAATATCACGATTGTTTGTGCGTCTTTACATTAAATTTTGAATAAACTCGCAAAATTCAAATTTGAAGATTTTAATCAAAAATCTTTTATTATTGGTAAAAATATTAACGTCAATAACAAACGTAAATGTTGGTTTCAGAAACACCTGGTTCGGTGGAGAGGCTACTAACATAACCAAATTCCCCAAGTAAATATATAAGTAATCAATGAACCAGTTTTGGTAACCTCGTCAAATTGACAGATGTAACAGTTGAAAGCAGTCCAATGAGAAACAACTAGTTAAAGAGGACCTCACTTTCTTTCTACTTTTGTGGCGAGCAACCCATGTTACTCACCTCAATAATTAATTTTAATTATATTAACAAAATACTAGAAAGAAGAAGTAATCAAAAGCTGTAATAATGGGTCTCAGGTCAGCTTAGTTTAATATTCGAAGCATATGCTTTCGAAGATACTCTCACTTTTTTGGTCTATAAACACAAAAAGAAACGTGTCTCTCATTTGGCTTCCCTTTTGCGGTGGTTAAAGGCCGTCGATGGATGCCCCTCATCAGACCCTTCCTCTCTCTCTCTTATCTCTTACATATCCCTTCTAATATACATACATGAAGCTACTTTCGAGCTCCAGCCGCTGGAGATGAGATGAGACGGCGGCCAAGACTTGGCCGGAGACGGGAGATTGATCCCTATACCAGTTTCTAACAAGGTGTGATCGGTTTTATCAGACAAAAATAGAATTAGAAATTGGGCAACTATGTTCCTTTGGCAGTCGCTTCTTGTTGTTCTTGAAGAGTGTTTTTTTCTTTTTTTGTCCAGGTTTCTTGAATGATTTGACAACGTTTGTGTCTTTTGTATTGAGCAATTGCTGTAGTTTCGGCTTCAGATTGATATATAAAGTTTCTTTTGGTGACGTATTAACAATTCTATGTTTAGTATTACATAATCCGGTTTAAGAGTTACAATATTGCTGTTGCTATGAGGATTTAACATTGATTTGGTTGTATTGTAAGAACGTGAAACCATCATGTTCATGATGAATATTTGAACAGAGCGAAAGACGTATGGTTTGCAAACCTAAACGTCGCATCGCACGGTCAGTATCTTCTAGGCCAAAAACGTGAAAAGTAAGAGGATAGATACTGACTAGATTAGAGGCTTTGGATTAATTTAAGATAACGACCATACACAGAAGTCCAAAATGAAAATTTTTAGGGGCTCCAAACCAAAAGAGTAATTTAACAACTATCCATCAAAGTTATCACAAAATTCGAAAGAAAGACGAAGGAAGTTTCAAAGAAAATAGAGGACAAAAGTTATACTGAACGAAAATCTCAATTCCACATAAAATAAAACTTCAATAGAAGAATCCGAGAACTTTGCCTCCAACATTCTTCCTCCTCGCTTCTTCATGGTCCATGATTCCAGCAGACGTAGTCAGCACAATGTACCCAAACTGCACAGTTCAATCGGTGAAATCCATTAATACCATTCATGACCCTTAGATCTTGAGAAAAAGTAAACAGACACTAACACCAAAGTATTGTGATAGCATGATTCTCAAACTAGATTCTATAATTTAAAAAGAGGATAAGAAGAACGAACCTGTCTCGAAGGAAGTAGTCGGGCAGTCCAACCTTCAATTTCCTTGACACCAACATCGAAACGTGGGCTGATAACACCACACTTGTTCAACCTTCCGTTTAATTCAACAACGATTTTGCCAGACCTATGGTCATCGACAAACTCAAACTCACCAATGTAACCTGCATATGATTGGTAAACAGAAAACCTAAGGAACAAAACTCCAGGGATCACGATGAAACTAAATATTGAAACTGAGGGGAAAATTATACCATGCTTCTGCATGACTATAAGAAACTTGATAATCACTTTTGAGGACGGCCTGATCATGACCTGCCTCTTGCCACGTTTCTCGGCATTGTACATGCTCTTAAGAGCATCGTTAAGAACACTGATTCTCACCATCTTGCCTTAAGCTCAAGCCTCTACTAAACATATCACAGGAAACAAGAAATTGAATTATGAAAAGTCAAATAACTAACCAAAAGAATCTACAAAAAAAACAGAGCCCGAGTTTCAGATTGTAATCTTGGTGAAAAGCAGGAACAATCTTACTATAATACATTCATCAAACAAACTAACAGCATTTTGCATCATGATAATCGATTTCAATGGAAATAAAGTCAAACTTTTAGATGTAAAACGAAATCACAAAAAGCGCAAATGGAAATCGAAACAGGGGTTTAGTGGTTAAAATCCAGGAAATACACTTCAAAAGGCAGCTGAGAGTTACAAATTCGTTAATAACAAAATATCAAGCGTTCCAGAGTTCACTGTGAATGTAACCTAACATAAACACAATCATAAAAAAAAAGCCAAGAGATCCTAAATCCTCTGATGCGAAACAACAGATTAACAAACCCAAGATCAATTAGTTACCGAACACACTAACGAGTATGCTTACTTATCAATATTCTAGAATAGGATCAGCTGATAGTTAAGATTGTCGTACCTTAGATTGGCAGCTCGAGAGGCGGGAGGAAGCTCAGTGACGGAGAAAAGCAAATGGAGGAAGAAGAGAAGGAGAGCTAGGGTTTTCTTATCGATTTTTATACTAGAGAAACACAAAGAAACCAAATGAAGGGTTTGTTATTCGCTGAGTTTTGAACTTTATTAAGGCCCAATGGGCTTGGGTTGTGTATTTTCGGGACAATAAAAATGAATGATTTATCTCTCAGCCGTCAGATCGTCATTGCAAATTGATCCATCTAACGAATGATAAGTATACACGTCAATGATCCTCGTCAAGTGTTTTCGTCCAATAGAATACCTTAGTTCGTCTCTATAAGTTCTAAAAACCTACTGAAACCTATCATCAGTCACCACTACCTCAACTTTCCGATCAATAACACTTTCTTTTCCCGAGAAAAGCAAAAGAAAATTAACGATGGCACCCAAGGGCGAGAAGAGACCTGCCGAGAAGAAACCGGTGGAAGAGAAGAAGGCGGCCGAAAAAGCTCCGGCGGAGAAGAAACCGAAGGCGGGGAAGCAACTGCCAAAGGAGGTCGGCGAGAAAAGGAAGAAGCGGGCGAAGAAAAGCATCGAAACCTACAAGATCTACATCTTCAAGGTGTTGAAGCAGGTACATCCTGATGTTGGAATTTCGAGCAAAGCCATGGGGATTATGAACAGTTTCATCAACGATATCTTCGAGAAGCTTGCTCAGGAATCATCTAAACTCGCTAGGTACAACAAGAAGCCCACGATTACATCTCGCGAGATTCAGACGGCCGTGAGACTCGTCCTTCCTGGTGAACTCGCTAAACACGCCGTCTCTGAAGGTACAAAGGCGGTGACCAAGTTTACTAGCTCTTGAAGAAATTTGTTAGGTTTAGGGATTTCGATTTGCTTTCTAGGGAATTAGTTGCTTGGTTGATTAGGGTTCGTATCTTGTGGCTGTAACTAGGCAGAAGAGACGATTGTTCCTTTCTTTTTTCAAATTCAATGATGAATAATATAATATAATACTATAATGTTTTCAACGTTACAAATCACAAGTAAAATTGGTGGATTGGTAATTTCTTATAAACAATAGATAAACTGATTCTTTACTGCATTCGTGGGTTTATATTTGTTCCTATGAAACGATATTTTGCCAAATTTTGTCCAATGCTGTTGCTTTCTTAAATTCCTAAGTCAATAGAGTCCAATTTGACTAATCGGAGAAATTGAAGTTTAGCTGCAAGCTAAGTTCACCTATCGCAATCCTCTCATCACACGTAGGCCATCATAAGCAAGCATCAGATTTAGGTGAACCCACTTAAATGTAATGAAGAGTGTTGGTGCACCCACAATAAGCATAAATCATTGACATAATCAATATTAAAATCTCTTGCATGCTTCTAATCCAAATACAGAACAATATATATGAATTATTGAGGAAAGAGCCTAATTCCAAAATATTTTGTTTATAAAATACAGAACTACATGACTGAAATTGATTTGTATCCAAATACACAAACCGAATAAATTTTTTTTAATATAATGAACAAAACTGGTATTGCTGAAAACGTGGGAGTCTCGAGGGGAAGGAGAAGACCCGGAAAGGAAGGGCAAAAGAAGAGAAGAGTTCAATGGTAAAGGGCAAAAGCGTAATTAAGAACTGTTAGTCTTTGGGAAAGAAGAGCAGTTAGTTAAACGTGCATAGAAGCAGCCTTTCCATTTCCAAAAACACACAGAAACCGCACCATCAAAGAAGAGCCCAACAAGGTTTGCTTTGCTCATCGATCCCACCATCTTTTCGTTTTTTGGCTACAACACCTAATTCTTTTGATCCACGCCAAAACAACCCCTTTCTTCTGATCGAGATGTATCATCGTCTTCCGTCGCTAATGGAGCCGTTTCTACGGAGAGTCTCGGACCGTTGGCCGGTCATCGTTCAGGCTGCCACGTGGACGGTGCTCCTTATGTTCACCGTCGCCGTTGCTTCGTTCGCTCCGGAGGTGGCGTTTGTATCGACGGTGTCGTCTTCATGCAGCGGAGGAGATGGGTTCGTGAAGATTCCGATGGATCTTCCGTGGGAGAGTGTGTGCGTACCGTCTCACTTGGTGAAGAGATCCCGTTTTGATTTGTTTGTGCCTTCTATTTTCGCGGCGGTTATGGTCACGGCCTCGGCTTGTTTGATCCGATCGTGTATTGGGACAGAGAATGTGGATGATATATAAAAACTGTTATTAGTAATAAAAAACAAAAAAAAAATCTGTTTCATACATTTACCATTTAGTATTCCAAAATTCTGACATTTATGCTTTGCTTCCTTCAGCTGCAGTACAATATTTGACATTCTTTTTTATTTTTTAAATATATAAATGTCTTCAGAGATAGAATCTCGTCGACCCAACAAATTTATCGATTATGTTGTTCACAAATCATAATAACGACCAGACAAACAATAATACTAAACTACAGTAACGAATAAAACAATGGTCTCCACGATCTTGAGACATAACCGTGCTTTTTCCTTGGCACCAAAACTTTGTCGGCTTAGGCCCAAAATTTATTCTACTAAAAGATCAGACCATGTTAATTTGGTTTCCTTCACATTGTTAAATGTTCAAACGCAAAACTATTCCGTCTTTTTATTTTGTTGGATGAACACATACATAGTATTAAGGTTGAGCTAATAAAACCACTTATATCATAGAAGAAGATGTGAAATTCGACATTCATTCACACCATATATTTTCCAATCACAACATGCATCTATGTAGTTAAATATATAATATAAGGATCTTATGTGGTTTAGTGGTAAATAGAAGATTTGTAAATGTTATCTTATGTGGTTTAATGGTAAATAGAAGGTTTGTAAGGGTTAACGCTAAAGTCAAAACACGTTTACTGCAAATGAAAAATCAATAAACGTGTATGCGAATGAAAATTAAGCTAAAGTTTAAATAGAATAATTGTGTATGCTAAAATTGCATTTGAAACGATCGACAGTTAAATAGAAGCCAAGTAAGGGTTATCGTCAGCTTTCTGACTTATGGTCTCAAATTTCAAGCTAGGATGTCAGCCTTTTCATGGCCATTTCTTCAGAACCCAATTTTACATTCGAGTTTTATCCACGGTGGGCTTTAAAAACCTTTATTATCATGTTAAATTTTCATTTGACAAAAAGTAGGTTGGATTGAAATGATTAAACTTCTAAAATCTGACCTTAAAGGGGAATTAGTCTTTTGTAAGTATATATAGACTTTTCCCTAAAGGTCTAATCACCGAAAATTCGTCACACTATGCCTAACTAGACAAAGATGTATAAAATATGAATATCATAAAATATAAAAGATGTATTCCAAACGGAAAACTAACTTACTAGCTCAATTTGTTTCTTCGGCAACATCTCTTCTCGAATTATCCTAAGCATGACTGGATAAGGGCAAACGATATGAAACTTGGGCTAAACTCTAGAGTCCTAACTTTTTAAAATAAAAAAGTTAATATAATAATAGGGTTCAATATTTTAAAACTAAATATTAGTAAGACTCCTACATTTTTTTTTTGGTTTATAAAATCTTAAATTTCAAGGCCGACCTTTCCCAAGTTGCGTCTACAGTTTTTCATTTTCTATCACGTTCAATAAAAGATTTTTATTTTATTTTATTTGCATTCAACTTGGCAAATCATGAATATAAAATCTCCCAAATTTGCTGACTTTCCCATTTAAAGGAAAGATCCAATGTGAAAAGCAACTAGCTATTTTCCTTTTAACCAATAATATTTTACCACGTGTTATTATTGGCGTGGCAAAGCCAGTCCCATGTGATCGACGTGTCCAAGTGACGTGGAAAAAGCCCAACCGGCCCATCGACATTGGAATCTATTTGCTTCCCCTAAAGCAAATATTCGCTTACATTTAATTTATACTCTTAAAAAAGCTTATCAAAACTGACGGATTGCCCCTGAAATGTATTGATTTTATACTCTAAGCCCCTTAAGTAATATACTAAAAGGGACTTAAGAAATAATAAAAAGAAGATAAGGACTTAATTGCAATAACTGATCAGATCGTTTTCCCGTCACTTTCCTGGGAAGATACGAGCCATTAAACTCAAAGAATATAAATAAAAACAAAAAACAAATATATTAGTATTGAATAGATATAGATATAACCATTATATATGTAAAGGCCACCCCTAGAAGTAGAAGAGAGAAGCATTTGGGGAGAAGCGTACGATTTCCGCATCGAAGAAACAGTACGGAGGTTTTTTTCGCTCCGATTCCGGTGAGTTTTACGATCTCGTAGTCTATGTTTTTCGCTCTTCTCGTATTCTGAGTTTCGATTTCTTCGTATTATCTGTTGCTTTCACATAGATCTCTGATTTGTTTTATGCGGCCAGTCGAATTCTCGATTCTCCTTTTTGTTTTTTGCACTTCACATCTGATCCGAAGATTCGTCGTTCGTTTTCAATATCAACCAGTTCTATTTTCTCATAGTCTAAATTGAAGCTTACGTTTCGATTTCCTGGTAAACTCTTGATGATTTGAATGATTTGAATGATTTGATCTCTTTGACAGTGAAGATAATGGGGAAAGGAGGTGAAGATCGTGGGAATAAGCAAATTAATGGTTCTGAATCGTTAAAGTCAGATACTTTTCCTGCTTGGGCTAAAGATGTCGGGGAATGCGAAGAGAAGTTCGGTGTTAGTCGTGAGAAAGGGTTGAGTACTGATGAGGTGTTGAAGAGGCATCAGATCTATGGTTTGAATGAGTTAGAGAAGCCTGAGGGTACATCAATTTTTAAGTTGATATTAGAGCAGTTCAATGATACATTGGTTCGTATTCTTTTGGCGGCCGCTGTTATTTCCTTTGTCTTGGCCTTTTATGATGGCGACGAAGGAGGTGAGATGGGAATCACCGCATTTGTTGAGCCGCTTGTGATTTTTCTCATCTTAATTGTTAATGCTATTGTGGGGATCTGGCAAGAAACTAATGCCGAGAAGGCATTGGAAGCTTTGAAGGAGATTCAGTCTCAGCAAGCAACTGTCATGCGTGATGGGATTAAGGTTTCTAGTTTGCCTGCAAAGGAGCTTGTTCCTGGTGACATTGTCGAACTGAGGGTTGGTGATAAGGTGCCTGCTGATATGCGGGTGGTTGCTTTGATCAGCTCTACCCTTAGAGTCGAACAGGGGTCCTTAACAGGAGAGAGTGAGGCAGTAAGCAAAACCACCAAGCCTGTGGATGAGAATGCCGATATTCAAGGAAAGAAATGCATGGTGTTTGCAGGAACCACCGTTGTGAATGGGAACTGCATATGCTTAGTTACAGACACTGGAATGAGTACTGAGATTGGAAGGGTACACTCACAGATTCAGGAAGCTGCACAGCACGAGGAAGATACCCCTCTCAAGAAAAAACTTAATGAGTTTGGGGAAGTTCTGACTATGATCATTGGGTTAATTTGTGCGTTAGTGTGGCTCATCAATGTCAAGTACTTCCTGTCCTGGGAGTATGTTGATGGCTGGCCCAGAAACTTTAAGTTCTCCTTCGAGAAGTGCACATATTACTTTGAGATCGCTGTCGCATTGGCGGTTGCTGCAATTCCAGAAGGTCTACCAGCAGTTATTACCACATGTTTGGCTCTTGGTACAAGGAAGATGGCTCAGAAGAATGCTCTGGTTAGGAAGCTACCCAGTGTGGAGACTCTTGGATGCACAACCGTAATATGCTCTGATAAAACTGGAACTCTGACAACCAATCAAATGGCTGTTTCAAAGCTTGTTGCCATGGGTTCTAGGATTGGAACCCTTCGATCTTTCAATGTGGAGGGGACCTCGTTTGATCCTCGAGATGGAAAGATTGAAGATTGGCCAGCAGGTCGGATGGATGCAAATCTTCAGATGATTGCAAAAATTGCTGCCATTTGCAACGATGCTAGTGTCGAACAATCTGACCATCAATTTGTGTCTAGGGGTATGCCTACTGAGGCAGCTTTGAAGGTAAAGCAGTCTACTACACTAGCTTGCACCTTTCTCTTCTTAACTAAATAGAGACTACAAAAACTTCTTGTGTTCGTTGTCGTCAAATATTAGCGTGTGTTAAGTGTTAATCTGCATCGCTTTTTCAATTGGTGTTTGTATTTTTGAGCAGGTTTTGGTTGAGAAAATGGGATTTCCTGAAGGATTGAATAAAGCTTCGTCTAATGGCGACGTCTTACGTATGTATTCTGAATTATACTTTTTAACTCATGTTTATCACAGTTTTAAAGATGCTAAACTCTTGTATTTTACCCTTTTTAAAACATTATTGAAGGTTGTTGTGGGCTATGGAGTGAACTAGAGCAACGAATTGCCACCCTCGAGTTCGACCGCGACCGGAAATCAATGGGAGTTATGGTGGATTCCAGCTCAGGAAAGAAGCTGCTACTGGTCAAGGTCTGTTTTTCTTTATTTAGCATATCCTGCCTCCTGAGGTTGAGCCTGTGAAACTTTGTACTCTGGAGATTTTTCTTTATTTAGCATATCCTGCCTCCTGAGGTTGAGCCTGTGAAACTTTGTACTCTGGAGAACCTGTCATCTATAATTGTGGCTTGTGCTTTGGTTCTCATGGATGCATGTTATTAGTCGAGAAAAAGCTTTATTCTTTCTCTTTTTCCAGCACTTAAGAGACCAATTTTGAATTATGCAGGGTGCGGTAGAAAATTTATTGGAAAGGAGTACACGGATTCAGCTACTTGATGGTTCCGTTCAAGAACTGGACCAATACTCAAGGGATCTTATTTTACAAAGCCTCCATGATATGTCCATGGGTGCATTAAGATGTCTCGGATTTGCTTACGCAGATGTTCCATCAGATTTTGCCACGTATGATGGCAGTGAAGACCATCCTGCTCACCAGCAACTTCTCAACCCATCCAATTATTCTTCTATTGAGTCCGATCTAGTATTCGTTGGATTTGTTGGATTAAGGGTGAGTCATTGCCACTGTAACATTTTCTGTTTATTCTTGTTCTTCTTTGTTGATTAGTCATGCTCTACCTTTTCAATGATTGTAGGATCCTCCGAGGAAAGAGGTGCGTCAAGCTATTGCAGACTGCAGAACAGCAGGTATTCGAGTCATGGTCATTACCGGAGACAACAAGAGCACAGCGGAAGCTATCTGCCGTGAAATTGGCGTATTTGAAGCAGATGAAGATATCTCCTCGAGAAGCTTGACAGGAAAAGAATTTATGGATGTTCAAGATCAGAAGAGTCATCTAAGACAAACTGGAGGGCTCTTATTCTCGAGGGCTGAACCGAAGCACAAACAAGAGATTGTCAGGTTACTTAAAGAAGATGGAGAAGTGGTTGCCATGACTGGAGATGGAGTCAATGATGCTCCTGCCCTGAAGATGGCGGACATAGGTGTGGCTATGGGCATTTCCGGAACAGAGGTATTTGTCTCCCTTCTCTCATCTGCAACCATGGGATGATGACACATCTATCAGGTTTCTAAAGCTCTGGGATTTTTGCAGGTAGCGAAAGAGGCATCTGACATGGTGTTAGCAGATGATAACTTCAGCACAATAGTTGCTGCTGTTGGTGAAGGGAGGTCCATCTATAACAACATGAAGGCCTTCATCAGGTGAGTGTTATATTGTTACATTTATATATCTCTTCATATTGGTGGCTTGAGTTATAAATATTAACCCGACAATTATGAATGAAAGGTACATGATCTCTTCCAACATCGGTGAGGTTGCATCGATATTCCTGACAGCTGCTCTTGGAATCCCAGAAGGCATGATCCCGGTTCAGCTTCTGTGGGTGAATCTTGTCACAGACGGTCCTCCAGCTACGGCTCTGGGATTCAATCCTCCTGACAAGGATATTATGAAAAAGCCTCCTCGTAGGAGCGATGACTCGCTAATCACTGCATGGATCCTCTTCCGCTATATGGTATGCAAAAACCGATTAGTCTCTCTTGTTAGTCTTCTGGGGCTTTTTTAACTGATTATTATGGGTACCTACCTACAGGTGATTGGTATGTATGTGGGAGTAGCAACGGTGGGAGTATTCATCATATGGTTCACACACAGCAGCTTCATGGGCATAGACTTGAGCCAAGACGGTCACAGCCTTGTGAGCTATTCACAGCTGGCACATTGGGGCCAATGCTCTTCATGGGAAGGCTTCAAAGTGTCTCCTTTCACAGCAGGTTCTCAGACTTTCTCATTCGACTCAAACCCGTGCGAGTATTTCCAGCAGGGGAAAATCAAAGCATCCACACTCTCCCTCTCGGTATTGGTGGCCATTGAAATGTTCAACTCCCTGAACGCACTCTCAGAAGACGGCAGCCTGGTGACAATGCCACCCTGGGTGAACCCGTGGTTACTCCTGGCAATGGCGGTCTCATTTGGGCTCCACTTTGTGATACTGTATGTGCCATTCTTGGCTCAGGTGTTTGGGATAGTGCCGCTGAGCTTGAACGAGTGGCTATTGGTTCTGGCTGTGTCGCTTCCAGTTATTTTGATTGACGAAGTGCTCAAGTTTGTAGGAAGGTGTACGAGTGGCTACCGCTACGCACCTCGCACTCCCTCCGCTAAGCAAAAGGCGGAGTAAGAAAATAAATGAAACGCATTATTATTAGACTCGTAGTTTTAGCTGAAATTAACTTTGTTGCTTAACTCTCAGCGTTGGTTATTCAATTTTCTAAACGTTAATTTTTGGTTTTATTGATTGATATAAATGTTCCTAACTTTGTTCATTGACATGGATATTTCCACTGTGCCCTAAAGAAACAGAGATGAATGTTCCCAATCAAGTCTTTGTTGTTATGCTTATTTACTTGTGTAATCTTCAAATTGGTTATGGTAGCTAAGTTGATCTAAAATCAAATTGTTAAACCCCCATTGAAATAAAAAAGATTAAGAAAATGGTACATACTTAATTTTCTCAACATAAGCTCGCTAAGAATTGACTACAACATTATAATGGCTAATTCCTGGATTTACTTTTACTAATCGGACCTTAAACAAGGATTACAGAAACAAGAAAATTCCCAAACTAGCAAACCCTAGAAAGCACAATCGATCAACCGCCGAAACCGTAGAGAGTGCGTCCTTGCCTCTTCAAGGCATAGACCACATCCATAGCAGTCACCGTCTTCCTCCTGGCGTGCTCCGTGTAGGTGACGGCGTCACGGATAACATTCTCGAGGAAGATCTTAAGGACTCCTCTGGTCTCTTCGTAGATCAAACCGCTTATACGCTTGACACCTCCTCTACGAGCAAGACGACGAATGGCAGGCTTGGTGATACCTTGAATGTTATCTCTCAGCACCTTCCTGTGCCTCTTCGCTCCTCCCTTTCCCAATCCCTTTCCTCCTTTTCCTCTTCCCGACATCTCCTCACAGTTTCAATTGATTCCAAATATCTGAACAACAAAAAGAAATTTTCATCAGGAATCTACTCAAATGTAATCTCAAGAATATGAAATCTCTGAAGTGAATAGGGAAAACTGAGGAAAGAGATGGTTCCAACGTCAAATTTAAACGACCAAGAAGAAGAAGAAGACGACGATACCTGAAGATAGTTTCGAAAGAGGAGCAATTGAGAATGCCGATGACTAGAGATGAATGAAATGTATATATAAACAGAGATGATCCGTGTGCTTTTCATATCGACCGTTGATTATATGATCAATGGTTGATACATCGTTAACAGTAATAGATGGATCGATGACGTGGACCATATTGCGGTTTAAAGAGAAAATGAAAGCTTGGCCCAAGTTAGTATTAGGCCCAAAATTTCCGTCTCCGTAAACCTGGTGCTCTCGGAAACGTTTAGAGAGAGGGGTTTTATCCTGTGGCCGTGACCGTCGCCGTCAAATTGCTCTCCGTTCTCTCTCTCCGGTAAGATCTTATCATTTTGTTATCCAATCTCACTTTCTTCATTCTGATAATTGTTAATGTATATTTGGTATATCAGATTATATAGCTGGAACTTAGCAGAACTGTTGTTACGATGTTTGTTACGCGATTTATCGGGAGGAGATTCTTGGCGGTTGCATCGGCGCGATCGGAGTCCACTGCTGCAGCAGCTGCCTCGACTATTCGGACGGCCAAAAACCCTCTGGAAGAGTTCTTTGAGTTTGACAGAAGCCAAGACGAAGATAAACCTGTTGTCTACGGTGCGTTCTTATATCTAATTTCATTATCGTTTTCATTTCGGAGTATTGATTAATGTCTATGATACTCTGAAATTATCAACTGTTTATATGTATTAAAGCTGTATCATCTGAATCTTTTTTTTTTCTGCTGTTAGAAAGTATTTGGAAATCTTCATTTCTCTACTTAAGCTAGCTTTCACATATCAAATGTACTAAGTGAAGAAGTACTTAAGGATTTGTGCTAAAAGAATACACTATTGGCTTAGGGATTGTAATGAAATCTGCTTCTCCTTTGTCTGCGGTAACATGGTTTAATGTTGTTCAAATGAATTTATACTTTGCTCATATAATAACTATTGTCCCTCTATGCCATGGAATAATTGGAATCAAGGATTGTTGGTTTTGTTAATGGGTTTTAGAAACATTTGTAATCTTTTTTGGTGTCAGGTCGAGGTTGGAAAGCTTCAGAACTGCGCCTCAAGTCATGGGATGACCTGCAGAAGCTGTGGTATGTTCTTCTGAAAGAGAAAAACATGTTGATGACTCAGCGTCAGATGCTTCAAGCCCAGAACATGATGTTTCCAAACCCTGAACGTATTCCAAAGGTAATACAACAACTAACTCTCAGTTCAATTAAGTTGTTGACAAATTGATGATAATTATGGAAAGAAATATGAATCTTCCTTGAAAAAGAGGTTATGTATCTCTCCAACCTTACACTGTTTTCTTATCACCATGCGAGATTATTATTCATGAATGTCGACTTTGTCTGCATCTCAATATAGGTGAGGAGATCAATGTGCCGCATTAAGCATGTGCTGACAGAGAGAGCCATTGAAGAACCAGATCCCAGAAGATCAGCGGAGATGAAGAGAATGGTAAATGGAATGTGACCTGTTCTGCTTCATTTTAGCAAGTTATTAGAGTTTTTGGGAGTAAGGCATAGTATTCAAAAGGCTGAAGAAGACTTGGTATTTTGTCCTTTGGAACTGTCCAATGATTGTGACTGTTGTGTCTGGCAGTAGAAAATGTTTGGTCTGTAGCTATTTGCACACTTTTGTAAACCCATGGTTGATGTTTTCATTCGAGACAAATGTTGGCGTCTTGGAATATAATCCAACTAAGCCCTACATCAACGGGAGAGAAAATAAATATGTTGGTTACTTCCAATGTTCAAGAAGGCAGTATATGCGTTTAGGCGACAAGTAGACGATAAGTCGATAACACACCTTAGAAAGAGATAAGAAGAAGAACACGCATAAGAAATTTTAGAAGAGAATGAAATTAAATTTTGGAGTCGAAATACATAAGAAACTGCGGACAAAGTTAGACCTAGAAAACCAACAGAGAAACAGAGGAAGATGTGTGGCACCCTAGATTACTAGTATATTGGCTAACGCACAGCACGATACAATATCGAGAGATTCAAAGGGTTAAGCACCACAGCGACCATAGAGACTTGGAGAGTGCAAAGATATTGTTTTACAAATTAGCCGCAGTTATGGGCCCTAAAGAGAAAAAAACTCCATCTTCAAAGCCTCGTAGTCTCTCTGGAACTCGTAGATCATCTTCGATTCTCTTCTGTAGACCATTGACAATCCTAATTGTTCCCTTGATCCCTTCTACTATAGAAACTTGTCATAGAGACTAGAGTACGTTGAGTTGATTGCTGTTACCAATAACGCTTATGTATATAAAATATTCTTGACGATATCTTTATGTAGAATGAGATGGCCCATTGGGCCTATTGGATTGAAATTTTTTTCGCAGTCTCCATAAACCTTTAACTCTTGAGAAGAGCGGTAGAGAGGGTTTCAATCTATTTTTTTTTCCTCTATGTGTGGCCCCTTTCTCCGTCAAGTTCTCTATCTCTGGTGAGCTCTTACTTCTTCGCATCTCTTTCTCTGTGGGTATTGGTGTGCCGGACCGAGAACCACCGCCTCGTCTAGCAGTGGGGATAGATTATAGCTCTCTCTCT